>WAAB01001185.1:53240-243767 GCA_013389865.1 Piaya cayana
GAGAGGAAAAAAAAGGGGGCGGAACAAGACAGGAGGAAAGGGGTAAAAGAGGGGAGAAAGGAGGGGGAGAGAGGAAGAAGACGAGAAGTGAAGAGGGGAGGAGGGGGAGGAGAAGGGGGCCTTTCCCGCCCCGGAGCTGGCTCAGAGGTCCCCGCTCGGGCAGCCCCCCAGCTCCGGCCCCCCGGCAGAGCCAAGCCGCGCCGCCCCCGGCGCTCACCCAGGCACAGCTCGCAGACGTAGGCGTAGTAGGACCAGAGCACGACGAGGGCGATGATGAGCACGGGCAGCCAGGCGAAGGCCCGCTGGCAGCAGCGCAGCCCCCGCGACACCGCCATGCTGCTCGGCGAGCGGCTCAGAGGCCTGGAGGGGGCGATCGGCGATCGGCTGAGCGGCCTGGCTTGGGGGGAGGCGGCGCCCCCTGGCGGGCAGCGCCCGCACCGCACCCGCGCAGCCCAATTCCCAGCTACTCCCAAGCCCCGGTTCTCCAAGTTCCGGCTGCCCCCAAGTCCCGGTTCCCCAAGTTCCGGCTACCCCCTGAGTTCCGGCTCCTTCCAAGCGCGGTTCCCCAAGTCCCGGCTCCCCACAAGTCATAACTCCCCCTAGTCCCAGTTCCCCAAGTCCCGTGTCCCCGCCGGTCCCGTGTCCCCCCAGGTCCTATCTCCCCCCAAATCGCAGTTCCTCCAAAGTCCCACTTCCCCAGGTCCCAGCGCAGCTGCTGGTGCTGCTGCATGGCTGGAGTGTCCTTGGGGATCACAGAATCATAGACTAGTTCGGGTTGGAAGGGACCTCAAAGCCCACCAGTCCCAGCCCTGCCATGGGCAGGGACCCCTCCCACTGGATCAGGGGCTCCAAGCTCCATCCAACCTGGCCTTGACAGGATCAAGCGCTTCCAAAGGGGTTCGGGGCCACTGACATCGTGGCCAGGAGGTGGTCAGGAATCATAGAACCATCGGCTCATTTAGTTTGGGAAAAACCTCTCAGATCATCAAGTCCATCCTGTCTCCTCTCCTCCACACAAGCAATGGAACGGAACAAGCTGCTGTCGCGAAGCAGATTTGTCTGTGTGAAATGGACTTGAGACCCTCCCGGAATGCTCAGGCACATGGGCACAAGGCGCAGCACCTCATTACTTGCTCTGGCTGAAGTTCATCTGGGCTGTTCAGTCTGGGGTGCCCACCCCTGGCACACCTGCTGCCTCCTCTCCACCAGAAACACCCCAGGAGAGCCCACGTTTCCTTCCACAGCAGCATCCCCGTTCACACATGTAACAAACGCTTTTCCTCTGCATTCTCTGACTGAGTAATCTTAACACTGAAAGTTTTGAGGCTGTGGGGAGACCTTTGAGCAGGTTCTAGTGCTTAAAGGGGCTCCAGGAAAGCTGGGAAGAGGCTCTGGATCAGGGAGGGCAGGGGTAGGAAAAGGGGAAGGGGGTTTTGGCTGAAAGAGGGGAGTTTGAGATTATGGGCTTTAAAGCCCCTTCTGACTCAAACCATTCCATGATTCTATGATTCTCTTGTTTTTCTTGTAGTACGACCTTGTCCTCTGTGCTGATCCCACAAACGTTGTGTTGCTCTCAAATGTCCTAAGCACACACCTAAGTTACTGGTGAATATACAGGGAAATATCAGATCCAGGACAACCTGTGGAACAAAACATGTATCCCCCTCCAACAACCTGATAGCATGGTATTTAACATTAAAAAAAAAAAAAGAGAGAGAGAGAAGAAAAAACCCTCACTCCATCCCCTAGTCTGCTCCTCAACCCCCTTTGAATTCCTGCGGGAATCCCTCTTGTTTCCACGTTCCATAATGTGCTTTGAATTAAGGTTCAGCTAATTAAACGTACTGTGTTGCCCCTGTTAAGGAAATTAGTTTTCTCATAAAGAGAGTAATTTATCTAACACAATGTACATCTGATAATCCCTTGGTATAATTCACCACCTTTCCCAGTCACCTCTTTGTTCTTCATTTCTTCCCCCCAGAATAAGTTCTAAACCTTTCCCTGTGGTTGGTATCAGACTTGCAGGTCTGTGCTGCTTCTCTCGGCTTCTCTCTCTTTCCAAGTACAGGCTCTACATTTGCCATTCTCCTGCCCAAATCCTTGAAAATTTAGATGTCAGCTACAAATCCTTAGACCACACTTGTAAATACATATTTAGTTCTTTCAGTGTTTTAAGATGGAGATGATGACCTCTGATTTTGTCAGAGTTTGTTCTGTATGAGGTGACAACTGCCTTAACCTCTTCTCTAGCCACTCACAATCTTTGTGATCCTTGTCTTCTTCAGGCTACTAAACTCTTCTAGCACAAAACATGAGCTTTTTGATACTTGTTTGAATTTTCTGGGTGTGGTCCAGTTTAACCAAGCTATTGGATAGTCCCTGGAGAAACCATAACATAAATGGGACTGAGCTGCACCACAAAACATCTCAGACACCTGACTTAGAGTGCAGGTTGCCCAGAGCAGTGGTGGCTGCTCCATCCCTGGAGGTGTTCAAGGCCAGGTTGTTTTGACTTTGAGCAACCTGATCCAGTGGGCTTGAAGGTCCCTTCCATCTAAAACCATTCTGTGATTCTATGATTATTTATATATTTTCATGGAAAGAGAAATGGTCCCCTCCAGGGCAATCAGGAAGCAGATTCAGGACACGTGCTCTTAATGCTTTGAGGATTTGGAAGAGGGAGATGTGAATGCTTGCTTGCTTTCTCCTCCTTCCCCACATTGTGTAGAGCTGAGAAGCCAACATTTTCCCAGCAATTAAAGTAAAAATTAGAAATATTTTTTGTGAGCTAAATTGCCACCTGAAGTGACTCACAGAATCTCCTTTCCTAGAATTTCAAACCGGCTAATTGCATAGACAGGAGGCACAGCAACCACTGACATCTTTATCACGTGCATGTGTATACAAAGCAAGAAGGTGACCTCTCCAACAGACTGCAACAGAACACTGTAAAAGCGGGCAGAGGTTTTCAGATAATGCCTCTGTAAATAAAGCCAAAGCTACTTTTTCTTGCTCAACAGTAAGTTTTTCTGTGTTCTAAGATCCACATGGATTATCTTCAAAATTCTTCTGTTTCATGGGCTTCCAGGGGAGACTTAGTCATATAAACATGAGCTCATCTGAGGTAAGATATTCCCAAATACAACTCTTTTAAACAAAAATAATCATACGACCTTGAGATCTTGTGATTCTTATGTCTTTTTTTGCACTTGCGTTTCCAATGGTAGCTCTCAGTTTGAAACTGCCAGCTGGAGTTATATCTAACTGGTATGAGGTACCTTGTGCCCTTTTCATAAATCAGAACTACAAATGTTCTTCCAAGTAAAGGTTGAACCCAAAGCTGAGCTTCAGCCAGTTTTAGAAAGCAATGAAAATCCTCTCTGGATGTGCAGCCCCACTAGGCTACACAGCAACCACAACAGTTGCAAGAGCACTGATTTATGAGAGTGGCATAGGAGGATGTGGGATTATCCTAAATGATATCTGTATATTTAAGTTTCATTCTGGCCAAGAGCAATTTCATTATAGAATCAGGGAGTGGTTTGGGTTGGAAGGGACCTCAAAGCCCATTCCGGTTTCCGCCCCCTGCCATGGGCAGGGACACCCCCCGCTGGGTCCGGTTGCTCCAAGCCCCATCCAACCTGACCTTGAACCCCTCCAGGGATGGGGCAGCCACCACTGCTCTGGACAACATGGGCCAAGGCCTCCCCACCCTCACAGCAAAACATTTCTCCTGAGATCTCATCCCAATCTCCCCTCTTTCAGCTGAAAACCATTCCCTCTCATCTGTCTCTGCAATTCCTGATCAAGAGCCCCTGTGCAGCTTTCCTGTAGGCTGATACCCATCACACACAGCTCTATAAACAAAGAATCAAACTTCTGCAGATTTTAGAAAGCTGTGATTTCTCCCACATGTGTAACTAGAATATTCAAAGCTGCTCTCAAAGACTGAAGGATGAAGCCAGGCAGATAAGAAAATCAAGTACTGGCAGCCTCAGGTACTTTAAATAAGCAATTTTTTCTTGAAAATCATAAATTTTTGGGTGCTCAAAGAAAGGAAGGTGGCATTGGCTCAGCAGTGCCCTAGAGACTGTGGGGCATCAGGAAACACATCATTATGAAGAGCTGTAGTATGAAGACTTGATTAAAGTGGCACTGGCTTTGTCCTTCATCCGAAGAATAGCTAAATTATATGAGGGGACAATATAAAGTCAGGAAAAAAGTGCCAGTTTTTGCAACAACTTACCTATTACTGAAAACCCCAAAGGACCACATGTACCAATTTCAGTGAACTGCTGTCTTTCAAATGAGAAAAAGCCCTTAAAGAATTACACATGGTAGAAAATACTGAATTGTATTGTCCTGTGAAAAAAACATGACTGGAAAATCATAGGAACATGTGTCTGCCTTGATCAAGCACCTAGATGCGGAACTTAATGTCCCTGCTGCTGATTCTTGCCAAATGAGCAGCCTGGTCTGGTGGGAGGTGTCTAGCAGAGGTTTGGAACTAGATGATCTTTAAGGTCCCTTCAACTCAAACCATTCCATGATTCTATGATAGAACAGTTCGGGCTGGAAGGGACCTTAATGCCAACCCAGTTCCAGCCCCCCTGCCGTGGAGACCTCCCACTGGATCAGGCTGCTCAAAGCCTCATCCAACCTGGCCTTGAAAATGCAGTTTATAATTCCAGTGTTGAAGACTGGGCACACACTGCAGTGTGCATTTCAAAATTATGTTCTAACCCAGAAAATCAAAGTTGCGCAAGTAGCTCTCCTCGCTCTTCACTTCAAAATCTTGCTTATTGTTCTAATATAAGCAAGCCCTGAAAATGTGGGAAAAGAGAGCTACAAAGCAGTCATGAACCGTGAAGAGCCAGCCTTGTGAAGGTCTGTTCAAACCTCCTTTGACCTCGTGTGTGTAAAATAAAGGTGTGACTTTGTTACTTGTCAGACACATTTCTATCCGGGAAGGTAACACTGGTTTTGCTTATCAGTGACAGGGATAGCCTAGAAGATGTGATAATTTATGACCTTGAAAAGGAACCAAAGACAACACTGCCTGGCAACTGACCTCCCTGCTGGGCTGAGAAAGGCTTTGTGGGCCAAAAGGCTGGTCTGTTCTGTTGTTTACTGTAGAAAACCCAGCAACCCTCCTTACCTTGATTGTGTCTTGGACTATTACATCCTGTACTTGTAGGTAAGCAGATAAATCTTACAGTACGTGCTATATTTAATCATATCAGATTTAGGCTTTGTATCAAAAATGCCTCGCCCCAGCTCACACAGAGGAGTTAGAGCAAGGGTGGGGGTTTTATTTTGTTTTTTTGTTTGTTTGGTTTTTTTTTTAGAAAAATGGAAGTTAAATATCTGATTGCAGAAGGAAAAAGAAACCCGGTCCAGAGACTGGCCATGCAGAGCTCTCTAACTGCTGATTAATGTCTTGGCTGTCATCTGGGTTGTTGTGTGTAGCTGTTGTGGTATAAGCCACAGCTGACAGCGTTTCCAAAGGCAGAGGTGATTCTTGCGGTAGCAGGAGTTGTTTGTGACCCTTCAAGGTTCGTTTCAAGCAGGCCAGAATTCAGCAATTTTGTTTAGTTGCCGTCGTATCAGGAAGCTCAGGGGACTATTGGGACAAAGAATCAGGATTAGGGAATACTTCTAAAAAGAAAAAGTAGATGCAACTGATCGTCTCCAGACTTCACAAGAGATCCTGCTCTTTTCACTGGTGACTTCTCAGGGAAGTTTCTGTACTGTAAAAGTTTAACCTCTCTCCCCGATTTTTCCAGCTAAGTACTGGGAGATGGTGAAAGTGCAGTGAGGACTGAGCGATACTGACCCGTACACAAGCTGTATTTGTGTTATATCCAATAAGAACTCTCCACTACCTGTGATAAGCTGCCACTTTTACACATTAACGCCTTCCCAGAAACCCCAGGAAGATCTATTTTTTGTTACTTTCAGCAGGACTTTGCAGTACATGTACTGGGACTCCTGCCTTTTACAGGTGTTTGCGCACATGTACAATGGTCCTGTCATACATTTACCCACATAATCTGCACACAACATTATGATGCTGCCCTGTAGGGGATGAAGTAAATTAAGGAAACCACTTGACCATCGTCCCTCAGTGTGAATCAGCAGAGCTCTAACAATGCGACTAGAGCTGTGTTTGCACATACCAGTTTTAATATCTCTCTGCTGCTCTGTGACAAAAGTTAGGTTTAGACAATTATCCTACCACTAACATTGAAACCAACGTGGATTGACATTCCCCCCCCCCCCAGGTTTCCCAACTTGCTTTGTCCTACACAGTACCTGCCTTCCCTTTGACTGTGTGCTGCATGTAGGGTGTCCTTGCTCTTAGTTGTCACCTGCTGCCCAGTTTCCCAGATTCCTGAGTCATCCTAGCCCCCCTTTTTAACATTTACCATAACTTCATGTGGGAACACGGGCAGGAGTACGTAGGAAGGTCTGTCAGCACAGATTGCAAATAAAGCTCTATAAAATATTACAAAACTTCTAATTGCCACTTAATGTGAAAGTGGTCATTTGCAGCAAAATTTGTCTGTTTACCACCAGAGTCATCTGTGTGTAGGTGGACAGGGACATGTGGGGAGCAAGTGCTTGCACCGTTAGAGGGTGCTGGAGCCCACACAATACCGATCCCAGTCACCCAGCCAGCAGCTGCTCGCTGCCCCCAGACAGACCTGAACAGGTCTCAGTGCTGGGAAGTACAGACAGATAAACCACTGGGGATGAAAAATCAGCATCGCATTTTGTCACATTTACAGCCTCGCACGGATACTGTTTGAAGTATTTTCCCACAACCATTGTCTTCATGTACTCATGTTCATTGTACTTCGTGTTCATTGTCTTCATGTACTTCATGTTCATTGTACTGAGGGGAGACCTCATTGCTCTCTACAAATACCTGAAGGGAGGTTGTGGAGAGGAGGGAGCTGGCCTCTTCTCCCAAGTGACAGGGGACAGGACAAGGGGGAATGGCCTCAAGCTCCGCCAGGGGAGGTTTAGGTTGGAGATTAGGAAGAAGTTTTTTACGGAAAGGGTCATTAGGCACTGGAATATGCTGCCCAGGGAGGTGGTTGATTCGCCTTCCCTGGAGGTGTTTAAGTTACGGGTGGACGGGGTCCTGAGGGACATGGTTTAGTGTTTTGTGGGTTGGTTGGACTCGATGATCCAGTGGGTCTCTTCCAACCCGGTGATTCTGTGATTCTGTGATTCTGTGATACTCAAAATATTCTTTTTTTTCATTTTGCATCCTACATAACATTTGTTTAATTATGCAGTTGAGTTATATATTTTCCCATATATTTGAAAGGCAAAACATTAAACCAAGTTTCATTCTATATACCTACAGCAAACCTGCCTTCCCCATCTCTCTCCTTCACTGCAATTATCAAGTGAATCCTGAACTTTTGTCTCAGACATTTGCAATTGGCACCAGACTAATTAATCAATAATTGGCAGTAACTAAGTCCACTAACCTAACACACGAGTGGAGGGGGAGCTTCCTCATCCAGTGCCCTTAGGGAAGAATAAACAGTGAGAGAAACATGTTACACCCAGGGAGATGCTTCTATGATGTCTAAAATCTCAGTATCTTTTCGGCAAGTGGAGCCCTTGTCCCATGTGGTCCCCTCAAAAGAGGGGATGGGATGGTGGGACAAACTGTGGGGAAGAACCTGTTGCTGCAGTGGATGAAGCAGCCCCACGTGCCGGGTGTACTGCTGCTTCTGTGGTACTACACATGCCTCTGCCTTCAAAATGTGCAGGTACAGAAGAGTTGTAGTGTTGAAAAATTCATACAAATAAGAGAAAAAACTGGTTTTCAGTGGTTTAAATCAGCTACGTGTCAGTGCAGTTCTCTAAAACAAAACAGAAGCAATTCCCAAGCCAAAAGACTTCATCGCCCCAGAGCCCTGCTGCAAACAGTGAACACGCTCCGAAGGTTTCAATCGAGCATCCCATGGTCTCTGCTAAGCAGTTGGCAGGCCTGCGCATCCCAGCTCTGTCCTCTGGCCTGCAGGCAGATGGGGAACAACATCTGATAGAGCAGGTCTGTGAGAGAAGTAGAGTCTGATTCCTGGCCCTTACGTGGACCCTGTCCTTACCCCTGGGTGAGCACTGTAGCAGCACACATGGTTTTGGGTTTCTAAAATAGCTGTAGTCTGTGATTGCTTTTTTCAAAATCAATGTCTTTTTCAATCAATCTCAGCTATCTTTCCCCCCACGCTACTGAACCTTGAAACCAGATAAACACACTTCCAGCCAATTCATTATTTCCTTATCTTTTAAAACAACACATTGAGGAACCTTAGTCCTCTGACCACATGCAAAGCTTCAGCAAAACTCAATTTTTTCAATTTAAGTCTATGCCATCTTTGAAGAATGAGACACAAAAACACGTGCGTAGGCTCAGAAATGCACAGGAAAGAATGACAGTTTTGTAATCTCACCAGATTTTGCAAACTGTTTCTTGCAAATCAATTTACTTGACTTTCTTTGTACCTGGTGGACACAATTTCAGAGCTGAATGGCAGCACTGAGTGCAGGCAGGCAGCGTACACCACGTGTAATTTTTTAATTTCCTGATAGCAGCAATACTTACAGGCCAATAGCAGGTTTGTTTATTTTTTGTTCTTCATCAGACCTTTTATTAACATTCTGTTAGATCTCTTGACTGCACCTGGTTTGTCAGTGACTGAGTATAATGGCATCTTTGCCCTGGGCTTTTGGAGACAGCGCGCACGCACGTGGATGGGGAAGGCAACAGGTAATATGGATGCAAATTTCAAACAATTGGTTTCATCCCCGAGGCAAATCTCAAGGAAATAAGGAGAACAGCATGACTGTGCTTTTAGTTCCAACTGAAGGTATAGACTTGAAAACTCTGTTTGTGGTCCTTGCAGTATTTTCCTTTGCAAAATAAGGGAACATCAATTTATTTCAGCCAGGAGGACCTGTAGCCTGTTGCTGAAAGCTCAGTCTGGTGGTGGACCATCAAGAGCACTATATTTACCAGCCAGTGCTTGACAAAGAGCCTGTCACTTGCACAGGAACAAGCTACCCGACACCCAACACGATGGTCCTTCTGATGAGCACCTATGAACAATCTCTGGCACAGAATACACATGGGTTTGGACAAATCGCTGCAAACAGTGGGGTGTAATGAACTGAGAGGCACTTTCAACATTCTTTTCTTACTCTTTCTCCACTAATGCATGCCCAGCTCCTGGAGGATGCTCCGGTCTCATTCACATATGATGCTTCTTCCACACTTCAGAACCCATGTCAGCTTAGTAATTAGTTTGAAGACAGAATTAATTCAACAGAATTGCTGAAATGAATTCTGTAGTGCCCTAGAAAGTTTGATATTTGTAATCAGATGTGTAACTGTTGCTAGGATACTGGAATAGTTTGTTTTTTTGAAAAAAGATCTATTGAACTATTTGCCTTTCTAAAGCTACAAATCCAAGATATACAAATGTTTTATGAAATTTTTTTGTGCTTTCATGCATAAGTAATATCATAGAATCATATCATAGAATGGTTTGTGTCACAAAGGACTTTAAAGCCCATCCAGTCCCACCTCCTGCCATGGGCAGGGACACCTCCCACTGGATCAGGGGCTCCAAGCCCCATCCAACCTGGCCTTGAACCCCTCCAGGGATGGCGCAGCCACCACTGCTCTAGGAAAACTGGGCCAGGGCCTCCCCACCCTCACAGCAAAATGTTTCTTCCTGAGAGTCCCATCTCCCCTCCTGCACCTTAAAACCATTCCCCATCATCCCATCTCTGCACTCCCTGATCCAGAGCCCCTCCCCAGCTTTCTTGCAGCCCCTTTCAGTACTGGAAGCTGCACTAAGGTCTCCCCACAACCTTCTCTTCTCCAGGCTGAACAACCCCAACTCTCTCAGCCTGTCCTCATACAGGAGGTTCTCCAGCCCTCAGATCATCTCCCTGTCTTCCTCTTGACTTACTCCAACAGCTCCATGTCCTTCCTGTGCTGAGGACTCCAGAGCTGGATACAGGGATGCAGTTGAGGTCTCACCAGAGCAAAGGGAGCGGGACAATCACCTCCCTTGACCTGCTGGTCACTCTTGACTCAGAAAACATATGGAAAACCACAGGAGAATCAACTAATCTATCTATCAGATATATTCCTTAAAAGAATTGCGTTACAGCTGATGAAATGCCTACTTCCATGATCTTTTTCCTCTGTTAGCCTGAGCTACATATACACAGAAAGCATTGCACACACTGAAGTCAATAAACGTCCATTAAGTATCTTAGATTTAGTGGGTATGTCTGACAGGAACAGATCACTCTCTACACGTAAATATAAATATAGCACTGCAATATAAAGGGCTCAATGATGAAGCTTGTACTGCCCTAACTAGAACTGCTGAATCAGAGCTCAGGCTTTACACTCAGTTCTTTTTCTCAGTTTCCCACCTACGTCTCCATAGAATATACTGAATAGTTCTACTCCCTCTCTAGAGTTCAACTTCAATTACTTTTAGATTTTCTAATCCTTAATTGTCATTTATCCAAATTATAATTATTGAATACTTTAATCTCTTTTCAAACTCAACCATGAGCTGGTAACTGTGATACATGCAGGGAATCCTTTTCTAGTGGTAATCTTTTAGAGATGTGTCTTCTCATCTGTCCTTAACAGTTCACTGCACTGCTCTCTGCATAGTATTCTAATGGATAAAGCTGATAATTTTACTATATTTTAGAGATAATGCCCATTTGCTTAGTTATTATTGTGCCTTCAGTTCCAGCATACATTTCCATTGCAGGCCCTATGAGGAACGGCTGAGAGAGCTGGGGGTGTTTAGCCTGGAGAAGAGGAGGCTGAGGGGNGCGCACGCACGTGGATGGGGAAGGCAACAGGTAATATGGATGCAAATTTCAAACAATTGGTTTCATCCCCGAGGCAAATCTCAAGGAAATAAGGAGAACAGCATGACTGTGCTTTTAGTTCCAACTGAAGGTATAGACTTGAAAACTCTGTTTGTGGTCCTTGCAGTATTTTCCTTTGCAAAATAAGGGAACATCAATTTATTTCAGCCAGGAGGACCTGTAGCCTGTTGCTGAAAGCTCAGTCTGGTGGTGGACCATCAAGAGCACTATATTTACCAGCCAGTGCTTGACAAAGAGCCTGTCACTTGCACAGGAACAAGCTACCCGACACCCAACACGATGGTCCTTCTGATGAGCACCTATGAACAATCTCTGGCACAGAATACACATGGGTTTGGACAAATCGCTGCAAACAGTGGGGTGTAATGAACTGAGAGGCACTTTCAACATTCTTTTCTTACTCTTTCTCCACTAATGCATGCCCAGCTCCTGGAGGATGCTCCGGTCTCATTCACATATGATGCTTCTTCCACACTTCAGAACCCATGTCAGCTTAGTAATTAGTTTGAAGACAGAATTAATTCAACAGAATTGCTGAAATGAATTCTGTAGTGCCCTAGAAAGTTTGATATTTGTAATCAGATGTGTAACTGTTGCTAGGATACTGGAATAGTTTGTTTTTTTGAAAAAAGATCTATTGAACTATTTGCCTTTCTAAAGCTACAAATCCAAGATATACAAATGTTTTATGAAATTTTTTTGTGCTTTCATGCATAAGTAATATCATAGAACAAACATCATAGAATGGTTTGTGTCACAAAGGACTTTAAAGCCCATCCAGTCCCACCTCCTGCCATGGGCAGGGACACCTCCCACTGGATCAGGGGCTCCAAGCCCCATCCAACCTGGCCTTGAACCCCTCCAGGGATGGTGCAGCCACCACTGCTCTAGGAAAACTGGGCCAGGGCCTCCCCACCCTCACAGCAAAATGTTTCTTCCTGAGAGTCCCATCTCCCCTCCTGCACCTTAAAACCATTCCCCATCATCCCATCTCTGCACTCCCTGATCCAGAGCCCCTCCCCAGCTTTCTTGCAGCCCCTTTCAGTACTGGAAGCTGCACTAAGGTCTCCCCACAACCTTCTCTTCTCCAGGCTGAACAACCCCAACTCTCTCAGCCTGTCCTCATACAGGAGGTTCTCCAGCCCTCAGATCATCTCCCTGTCTTCCTCTTGACTTACTCCAACAGCTCCATGTCCTTCCTGTGCTGAGGACTCCAGAGCTGGATACAGGGATGCAGTTGAGGTCTCACCAGAGCAAAGGGAGCGGGACAATCACCTCCCTTGACCTGCTGGTCACTCTTGACTCAGAAAACATATGGAAAACCACAGGAGAATCAACTAATCTATCTATCAGATATATTCCTTAAAAGAATTGCGTTACAGCTGATGAAATGCCTACTTCCATGATCTTTTTCCTCTGTTAGCCTGAGCTACATATACACAGAAAGCATTGCACACACTGAAGTCAATAAACGTCCATTAAGTATCTTAGATTTAGTGGGTATGTCTGACAGGAACAGATCACTCTCTACACGTAAATATAAATATAGCACTGCAATATAAAGGGCTCAATGATGAAGCTTGTACTGCCCTAACTAGAACTGCTGAATCAGAGCTCAGGCTTTACACTCAGTTCTTTTTCTCAGTTTCCCACCTACGTCTCCATAGAATATACTGAATAGTTCTACTCCCTCTCTAGAGTTCAACTTCAATTACTTTTAGATTTTCTAATCCTTAATTGTCATTTATCCAAATTATAATTATTGAATACTTTAATCTCTTTTCAAACTCAACCATGAGCTGGTAACTGTGATACATGCAGGGAATCCTTTTCTAGTGGTAATCTTTTAGAGATGTGTCTTCTCATCTGTCCTTAACAGTTCACTGCACTGCTCTCTGCATAGTATTCTAATGGATAAAGCTGATAATTTTACTATATTTTAGAGATAATGCCCATTTGCTTAGTTATTATTGTGCCTTCAGTTCCAGCATACATTTCCATTGCAGGCCCTATGAGGAACGGCTGAGAGAGCTGGGGGTGTTTAGCCTGGAGAAGAGGAGGCTGAGGGGAGACCTCATTGCTCTCTACAACTACCTGAAAGGAGGTTGTGGAGAGGAGGGAGCTGGCCTCTTCTCCCAAGGGACAGGGGACAGGATGAGAGGGAATGGCCTCAAGTTCCACCAGNCTTAGCGTTAGAGAAGCTGGGGCCATAGAGAAGTCTATAACTGAAGAGATGTAATTAAAGCAAGCAGAAGAACAGACCACATCATGGCTTTATTGCAAAACTTATTTTTGACTACTGAAATGTTGGTGAAAGCCTGGTTGCAGGGAAACTGATTTCCCAAATCATGTTTAAATTCTTCACCTCTGGTTCTCTGTTATTTTCCCTGTTGACATTCCATTATTCAGACACCAAAGAAGATCTGGTAGGCATTGTGCAATTCAAATTGTTCTCCTTTTCTAGAAGAGACCATTTATCTCCTCTAATCTAGCATGTAATCTCTTCTAGCTTCTGCCCTGAGTAGCAGCAAATTCTGTTCACTGAGTCCATCAGGAATGAAAGTGCTGTTCACATTGTTTTGAATCTGCAATAAATTAATTTGATATAAAATGAGGACACTTTAAAATATCTGTTGTTGTTGTCTTTAGTCTTCAATATACAAAAAACCCCAACATCGTCGTGACTGCTGCTGGTTAAACCCCCCTCTAAGAGCCCACGTGCTTTTCCTCTCGCCTTACAGAAGCCTCAGTGAATCTAGATTTTGACTGCTGAGGATGTAATGGGTATTATAAGTTATAGCTGATGACCCTGAGAGAAATGCAATTTATTTTCAATTGTCCATTATAATCTGTGGGAAAAACAAAATAATTTTCTTGAAATGCTGTGTGAAAAACAAGTTTTGGCCCAAAATTTTAGGAACATAATATAACAACTAGATTCGCTCTTGTCTTGTAATGCCAATGAGCCCCAAGAGGACTCATAAATATTGGCAGACTGAAGTAGGTAGTACTTTGCCAGTATTTTCCCTGCTAAACTGTAGTTAGTGTTTTTAACACAGTGATACATAACAACGCCCTTAAGGCTATTCTCTGGAATCTGTGAGTTTCAACTCACTTAGGTCCTAGGCCATGCAGATCAGCTAGCAATATTTCTGCCAAAAAATGGTTAATGGATTTGCTGAGAGACCCCAAAAAGAGGGGAGTCTGCATTTCAAACAGCTGCATTTCAGCTGTAGCAGGAGGACGAAAACTAATTTTTGTACTTCCAAGTTTTATTCACTTTCGTTCCATGTTATGGAGGGTTCAAGGTAACCTCGTTCTAAAATTCTTACAAAACTAGGCTCTTTGTCCGTATCATTCTCTCTGCTTACGGAGATATAGAAGAAGGCAGCTCAAACACAATGTAGACATATTCTCCTAAGACTTCACCCAGGGCTAGAAACCTGTGGCTTTTCTTTCAGTAATTAGTTCATTGCAGGTTCATTATTCTGTTGAGATCTGAAATGTCATTTCAACTTGATTGCTTTTTGCCTCATTATCTGGAAGTCTCTAGATTACTACTGTCACGTTATTTCAACAGAAGCCTCGTGAATGAAGAAATGAAATGAAAGAGGGGATATAGAAGTCATTTATCACCATGGCCATGTCACAACTTCTCGGCTGCAATATCATTTTTCAAACCATCATTTGTCAAACCTGTTGCTGATGTTTGCATCAATGGACAGTTTGCTTCTTTCCAGTTTCTGCTAGAATACCAACATATTTTAGAATACTTGTAGAGAACTGTATGCAGAGCCAGCGGCCACATTGCATCAGGGGTGACAGTTGTGTTATTAGCACGTTGAGTGTTGTTAAGGTTGAGAGATGGTGGCTACCATAGAAATGGCACAATGTCACAGCTGAGCCCTGAGCACCAAACACAGATCTGCCTGGATCCTCAGCACATTGGATCACAAGCTGTGTGTTTAAAGTATCAGACTCCTCATGGTTGCTGTTTTATTCAGGACAAGAATCCACACATGGAATATTATCCTGTTTTTCAACCTTCTAGATTGGTTGAAGTTCTTTCTCCTAACAAAATCTTTTCATCCCAAATTGAAACCATTGCTAACACGGCCTTCTGAACCACTAATGAGATGTGGCTGTGGGATTCCTCAAGACCAGTAAGTTTGAATCTCAAAAGATATTTGTGTTTATGTAGTGGAAATATAAGAAAGCATATTTTGACTAATGGTATCACCCTAGAGAGAAACACACTTGTTATAAATATGTTCCATTGCAATTGCTGGAAATCCAACAAAATTGCCATAAACAGGACTTACATCAATGTTTCTGCTTGACCTTTCTGGGAGAATAAAAGTACCTTCTGGGAATGCAAAACAAACAAATTTTTTGGAAACAAAATGAGTAACACAGCCCTTCCTCTTTATAAAATGGAGCCCCACTAGTGCTGCTGGTGCTTAGTAACAGTTCCTCCAAATGATCCATTAAAGCACCAGATGTAAAGGTGTGCACGTGTGTTTCTTCACTCCAGGCTCTTACGCAAAGCTCAGAAACACTCACGCTGTGGGTATAAGCATTGGAGATTTTTCAAAATGAAAACCATATTCTCCTAGACAGGGATAAGCTGTGCAACCAGCTCCCCTGACGTTCTTGCTTCTGCCAGCTGATGTGTTGTTGGAGCTGCGATAGCTGCTGTGTCCCATTTCCTGGTGCTTCCCCACAACAGCTAGCTCTCTTCTACATTTTACCCTAAGGAGAAAGATATTCTGGCTAGTAGAGAAAACCTGCTAGATACAGTGTGAGAAAAATCATAATTTTTGAGAACGTGGTTATCCTATAAAAATATAACCAGTACTAGGAAAGACAAGTATAAGATGACTATGTTTAAGAAGACCAGGAAGGCACCAAGACACTTAATGCAAATGACATTTAGTGTTTCAACCCATAGTTACATATTATAGATAAAGGCACAGATAAATGCACTTAGAAAATAGCATTCTTTTCCCTTCAGACGTTAGTTTGGGTTAATTGTCACAGTCTAAATTAAAATCTGCTATGTTATACAAATAGCCAAAAAGACTGTCTAGTACTGCTACTGAACCCCATTTTTATACATTCCCAATAGCAGACCCAGTACATTCACATTCAGAATCTATTAGACTAAAAACAGAGTGTAACAAAGCTCCCAGAAACATCCTCATCTCTTGCAGCTAAAACACTTTGATCCATACCCAGCTCCTCAAGTCAGTGAAGTAACAAACACAAATCCTTAGTTGCAACGTACAGTTCCCTCATACAGTTTCTTTGGAAGAAAGGAAATAATTTAAAGCCAAATAGAATTTCTGATCCATTTATTACTCAACAATCACACACAGAAAAATTCACTACGTTTGTCTTGCAGAGCCTGATAAATCACAAGTGAGCGACTACCCACCCCATTCTCAAACTATTCTGAGCAGAACTCTGCTCTGGCAAGGCAGGCTTAAAACCAGCCAGGAGAGCTGCCAATAAAAGTATGGAACCAGTGCATTTCTGGATTGGCTCTTCTTCTGTGGCCTCTGCCAGCTGGCTCCCATCTCCATGGCAGAGCAGAGACAGAGCTCCTTGACTTGACCCTCTGCTCTGATTAGGCACAGTCGAAAGGATGACTCTCACCGTCTTACAGGAAAATCTCATCGTCTTATAGGAAAATCTCATATTTCATAAAAACCCATGGACTGTAGGGTGTGGGCTGCACAGCAGCATTCGCGCAACTGTTAGCAAACACACACCATTCCGATTTTCAAAAGACATCAGTAGATAGAGTTATTCCTGCTCACTCCATCCTAGAGCTCTCCTCTCCTTCCTCTCTCTCCACACCCACATGTTAAAATTAAGCAGGTCTTAACAGATACCCAAGTGTTTCCAATTTACCCTCAGTGAACTTGAATGAAAAACATTTGACAATGAAATTCTGGGTGAAATCTTACAGCATTGCTATAGCATATGGGGCTAATTTCAAATAGCACTTTGATAATGTCATGATCTGTTAGAAAGCGTTCACCTTATGCCGAAGATAATATAAACTCGGTTGCCTCACTCAGTATATGTTCATCTTACAATCAATCCATAAGAAAGCTATTTAGTGGATTGTAAAATAAGTACTTTGGCAAGAACTAATTTAGAAAGATCGTTATAGTATATAACGATATATATATTATGGAACAGTTTGTTCCTTCTGTGAGGAAGCCCAGCATAATCCCCACATGAAGTAAATAACTGATGAAACTGTGCAAAAGCTATTTCTGCAAACAGCATGTGATAAAGGAATTGGTTTATCAACAATTAACTTACTCACACAATGGAGAAAATGCAAAAGACTGTTCTATCTCTACAGGCCACAGCATTTCTCAAGCATTCACCATGAAAGAAAAAGATTCAACTGGAAACAAAAGCACATCCAGACCACATATCCTGGCAGGGACAGAACTTGGCACAGCGAATGCAGTGGTAGAAATATGTTGAAGTAGAAAGGATTTGCAGGATGTGAAACACAGGCGAAAAGGCACTTGTGCTAATGAAAGCCTTGTTGCAGGGCTGCTCTGAGACGCTCTGACAACATCGAGGAGGCCACATTCATACGTTCAGACAAACTATTCATTGCTCTGCATTTAAGGTTGAAGAAAGTAGTAAATTTACACTCCACTTCTTAAGAAAAAAACAAGGACCAGCAACTCCTACCATGAGTCTAACTGACTTCTGGTTCTTTTAAGCCCAAACAGGCAGTAGCACCACCCAAAGGGCTGGTCCAGCAACCAGGGCAAATGTAAACACAAGCCAGAATTGGTGCTCGTGCTGGGCCTTCCCCTCTACCATTGCCAGGAGGTGGGTGGTGTGACAGGTTCATCTCCTCAGAAGTAAGTAGGCAGTTCTTAAGAGCCTCTTGGACTTCATAAGCAATACCAAGTGAAACAGTCTAAGAATCCTTAGGTCCTCCCTAGAACAGGAAGTTTTCACTATAAAGCATGTTTTCAGAAGCACTGCTTCAAATCTGGAGCACTCTTAGAAATCTGAGAGTCACCAAAGAGAAGTCTGTTTGCTGTGTAATACTTGAGATGCCATCCAAGGTACCCAATGTAACAGCAAGTCTGCTGCAGTTTCCCTTCAGCAGGTTTCCACTAAGCAGTACGTGAGCAAACAGTAACAACCAGAAGCTTACACAATGGTTCTCGTATTGTGCACCAGAAAGGATGCTCGGGGTAGAGCTGATAAAAATCCAACAAACTATCCCAGAGAGCAGGACACTTCAGCAGTTGTTCAGTACTAGAGGTGTTATAGGAACATCCACCATAGGTAGTGATTGCTCCAAACACTGAGTCCCTTGAGAGGTTTCAGTGAAAGGTACCAGGTAGGTGTAGAACCAGGTAAATGTGCTGATGTGGGAAGGAGCACCAAATCAAACAGAAATCTCATTTCACTTAGTGCCGAGCCTGGGAACTTCACTCCATTTTTCTCTTGCTTTCCCAAACTTTCACTATAGTTAGTGACAGCTGGAATAAGAATTAAGAAAGGCCTTTCAAGATTTAACCCTCAGCAAATCGGTGTTAAGCCTTGCACTAGGGACAACCTCATACACCAGAGATGGTCGAAATTTTGTTCAGTTGTGACAGTTTTTCTTTTTTTCCCTTTGTTAAGTCAGTCCCTCAGCCTGCAGTGCTAATTCTCCCAAACAGGCCAGAGGTTTCTCAGGTACTAGCAGGAAGGGCTCCTTTCCTCTGTCTCTTTTCTCCTTTTCTCCAGCAGCAATTCCTCTGGCCCTCTGAAGTCTGTCATCTTTTCTTGCCAAAGAGAAAAGGAATGACAAAAGCATTCAAAGAAAAAGAAAAACAGAGAAATCCCAAGCCCCATGTGTGACATAAAGAAAACAATTCACATGATCTTTATTTTTGTAACCCTCGTCCTCCTCTCACCCACATGCCTGTTGTTATCACTCAGCATGTTATTGTTATTACTTGAAATTTGTTTTTGAAAGTGCCTATCCAGAGCTGGAGGTGCTTGAACACACACTGAAAATATACAAAACATATGTCTAACTTAGAGCCCGTGTTCCCCGAGGAAGGGCTGCTATCCTCTGCAGTGCACTCAGCACGCTTATGGCATGAACAAATTATAAACAATAATAATAAAGAATAACTCGTGCCTATTTATCTGTTTGGTCTATGAAACTGATTTGCCAATGACCCTGAAAACTCTCAGTGACACACACTGCGGTTCAGTTCAAACCAAGCTGCTCTTTCCATTATTTTTTTTGAGTCAAAATCCCAGGGTAGGTGACACAGAGCGACCCTCCTGCTTTTGATGTGAATGGGAAAGGATTTGTCTTTTTATATCAAAGCTAGCTGGGAAGAGGAGGTGGGTGGCCATGAAAGGGAAAAGCCATGAAATTATCTCTATTGGTTTATAAGAAACAGCCATTCAATGGGATTTTGGGAGGGGGAAACCTTCTGAAAAATGTGCTCGTGTGATTCCTCTAGAGACCAGCACATCTGAGCCAAGCGCTCGCATCAAGTGAGGGGGGCAGAAGTTCTTCACTTAATTGAGAACACACTTGTTTGCAGAGTTCAATGACGGGAACTCCGACACTGTTTTTAAAAGACAGAGTATTGTGTAGGTGTCGGAATTCAGAAGAGGCAAAACAAAAACGGATGGAAAAAGGCAGCTGTGATGATTTAACTCTCCGAACACCTTTAGCTGTTTCCCTTCCTGTGCCCCACCAACTGGTCTCTCCCTTCTCTCTTGGCTGCTGCTAAGAGAAGCAAGCCCGTCTCCTCTGGCCCTCTCCCCACTTGCCTCTTCAACATGTTCTTCCTCCAGCAGCCTCCTCCTGCCTACACCCAGTTTACTGCATCCAGCCCTTCTTCCCTGCTTCCTCCCTCAGCCACTTCCCTGGCTGCTGTTGCTGAGCTGAAGCAAAGCTCCCTGCACGACATACCCACACCTATTTGTGCTGGTTCCAGTGGTATCTTAATCATAGAATCATAGAATGACCAGGTTGGAAGAGACCCACCAGATCATTGAGTCCAACCATTCCTATCAAACACTAAACCATGTCCCTCAGCACCTCATCCACCCGTGCCTTAAATCTTCTTGCTGTTCTACCTTATGAGTCTGCTGAACACAGAAGGAAAAAGACACAATTCCATCGACTGGCTTATCTGCCAATTCTAACAAAAAACAAAACCAAGAGAGACATCGCTACAAACCAAAAAACCCTTCACAAGTCCTCATCATTTGCCATTACTAGGGCAAAGTTCCTGTACATTAGTGCGAGTCCTGTCAAAATACAGACAATCTCTAAAATAGCTGAAGGCAATGAACATCCTCAGATGTTCCAGAATTTGACTGCTGTTGGTCTAATGCAATGACAGTTTTGTATTCCTGATGTTGAGATTAACAAATGAAGACAAGGTAGTTCTGTGTAACTCACATCAGGTTTTACCTAAATTTACCTAAATATCACTCTTACCTGCTGGATGATGTCTGTGTCCGTTTAAATACAGTATGGGAACAGAGTACAGACATTGTAAGGTATGAGTCATTTTCTCAAAGGTTATTATATTCCTAGCCCAAATCAATAAACCAATTGACCTATGTCAAGGTGATGAGCTAGGACTCATTTTAATGGAGGAGAAGGACATGGGGGTGTTGGTTGACAGCCGACTGAACATGAGCCAGCAGTGTGCCCAGGTGGCCAAGAAGGCCAATGGCATCTTGGCTTGGATCAGAAACGGTGTGACCAGCAGGTCCAGGNCTGGGCTCTTCTCCCAAGTGACAGGGGACAGGATGAGAGGGAATGGCCTCAAGCTCCACCAGGGGAGGTTCAGGCTCGACATCAGAAAAACTCTTTCATGGAAAGGGTCATTGGGCACTGTCAGACGCTGCCCAGGGAGGGGGTTGAGTCACCTTCCCTGGAGGTGTTTAACGGACGGGTGGACAAGGTGCTGAGGGACATGGATTAGTGTTTGATAGGAATGGTTGGACTTGATGACCTAGTAGGTCTCTTCCAACCTGCTCATTCTATGATTCTATAAGAAAAGACCAACAGGTACCAATGTGGTAAAGGGGTGAGAATAAAGACACAAGGCAGAAAGCCAGATTCAGGTTGCTGTGATGTATTCTGCTGCATGAATTTTTATCTCACTCTTTAGATCTTAGATGCCTTTGCAGTAACAAATGTGGCTCCTCCTTCCCATCACTGTATAGTTTAAACTGACGCATCATTTCTATTTTATGAGAGGAATCTCTCCAGGAGAGAGAAAACAGGAAGGAGAACATGCTGAATTTGAAGACATGTAGGACAGTTTTACATCATAAATGACTGAAGTCCAAAGTCTTAGTTGAAAGGTGACCCAGCAGAACCATAGAATCATAGACTAGCTCAGGTTTGAAGGGACCAAAAAGCCCATCCAGTTCCACCCCTGCCATGGGCAGGGACACCTCCCACTGGATCAGGGGCTCCAAGCCCCATCCAACCTGGTCTTGAACCCCTCCAGGGATGGGGCAGCCACCACTGCTCTGGGCAACCTGGGCCAGGGCCTCCCCACCCTCATGGTGAAGAAATTCCTCCTTACGTCTATGACTGTCTTATGAATATTAAGGACTCTGTGGCAGACAATTTTGCTTACAACAATACTCAAGGACAAGACTGTAAATCCCTCTGTTTTACTCACACTACTTAAATCACAACAGGTCACTGGGGTTGTATCATGAACTAATACCTCTAGCATAAATACATGTTCTTATGCTGTGCATATATTTCTTAACAACTCAAGAAACGTGGGATATATTGCCAATGAAAATTGCTTTCCTTTAATTATTATAACAATATTAATGTGAATCATACAATTCACAGAAAGATTTTCTTTTTTTTAAAATCTTAAATGTTGATATACAGGAAGCAGAAATATTGTGGAACCCCAGAGAGATCCATTACAGTTTGTTGTCACCTGAGGTCATCATGGTATTTAGTAATAAAAAGCAGCATCACAAGTTTCTGACATAAATATTAATCACTATGGAAATCCAAATAGTGGGGATAAGGGTTTGGATTATTGAGTTAAATGCAGCTTCTGGTACTAATGCTGTGGTTGAGCTTGGTTTGAAATCAAATTAGTTTCTCATACTAGAAAACCTCTAAGATTCAGTCCAAAAGCTGAGATGTTTGCCCATCTCTTGCAACCAGCAATTTATCACTTTAAGGGCCAGAGTTCTATGATTTTCTTAGATTTCATTTAAAAGCAGGAAACATCTCATGTAGGCAGCTCTGTAATATTTAGCAGAGCTGCTGGATTCAAATACTGCATTGAAAATGGGAAAAACATTTCTGCATAGTCTGATTGCTGATGCCATCATTATGCTCAGGTATAACAAGCAGATGTAAGTATCACTCAGATTAGCGTTTATTAGGAGAGATGGGTTGAAATTAGAAAAAAAAAAAAAGCTTTATCCAAACCCATGGTATTTCAGGGTCCATATTTTTCATCCCCTCAGGGGTGAGGTCTAAGGATATGGAATCTGGATCCAGCTCTTAATTTTGTGGCTTGGTCTCTTTTCCAGTTCCTGTAGAAACAAGCTCATCAAGATCTCCTGACATTTCTCTGCAGTTTGTTCTGTCTTTCAATGATCGTTTGAAGCAAGCCCTGCCCTTTTCCCATAACATTATGCTTTTTACACGACTGCAGTGTGTAAACACTGAAAAATGCAAGCATAGCAACTCTGCAAAATACATAGAAACAAATGTTAACAAAATAGCCTTTTCCACAGTTTTATGGGAGTCACACAGCCCTGGGAGTGCAGATGTAAACCAAAGCAGAGTTACACATAAAGCAGAGCCCTCCTGCCCTGGGTGAACAGGCTGGGACTCTACAGGCTAAGACTCGGGAATATGAGATTTCAGTCCTGCTCTGCCAGTGAGTGGTTTTGCAACAATGGATCTGTGTAATACACAGTATTATGATTTTAGAAGCCAACACATTGGGAACATAGATAAAAGCTGCATAGAAATGGTTAGTTTGGTTCTCTTAAAGGATTATCGGTGCTTTCAAAATTGTTCCAATTAATGGAAAATAGACTAAAAAATTGGCTTATTTCCAAAAGATGAAATCAAAGTCCTGATGCCTTTTATCATTGTTTCATCACAGCTAATGAAGTTTCTGTGATTATCGGAGGATGCTGAAGCCTTTTATCTGTGATGAGTGACCCAGCATTGTGTGCCTTGAATTAGAAATGTAAAGCCAAAACCTGTCTGTGACAGCAGCTGGAGAAACAAAAACAGAGGTCCAATTACAGGTGAATACTGGCATAATCCTGAAATTGTTACTTCCCCTTCCATGCTAGGCACCTTCCCAAACTCCAAAATAACTATTGGCCTGTGTGTTTTCTCATGTGCTTTAATAGCTGCCTACTTTAGCCCAAGCTTCTGCAGAACTTGAGCTCCCAAAATACCTTTTTATATTTAATCACTAAAAGCAGCCTCATCATTTAATCAAAAGCTTGTGCTTTAAACAGTGATCTTCTTCCACTCTAGGCTTACAAGGAACAGAGAGCATTCTTCTCTAACAAGCCTCTGTTCCTGAAAAATGAGGGACTGTGTGGACATTGAAGGCTGAAATTCTCCAAATTTGCCCCAAGGGATGCCAAGTGTAGCTCAGAGAAGTACAAAGGGAACCTGTTCTTGCGGCTTTTCAACCGTGGCTCTATTTAAATCCCCACGGTGGTTTCACATTTCATTCTCCTAAGGTTACCTTCTCATGCTTTTCTGTAGAAAACATTAAGGATGTAGGCCTCGCTTTAAACCAGCTTCCCTGGGAATAAGACTGCACTCATAATCTTATAGTACCTAACGACTCACATGTTTGGTATTGTCTGCTTTTCATGCAGGAATCAACCAGCCAGATATTTAGACAAAGCTCCTAACTGAATCTGTTGCTATATACACACAAACACACATGCACACATACACATAGGATGGAAAGAAGGTAAAGTAAAATAAAACCAGCACTTTATACTTCACAAAGACTTATAATGTGAGAATTTCATGTTCTTTTTAGTCATTTGATTAAAATTCTCATTGCAATCTTAGAAGGCACAAGCCAGTAATAGATACTATGCAGGAGGATCACTTGATCTGCCATTGAAATGCTGCCACGTCAGAGTAGAGCAGAGCATCTGTTTCACAGATCATAATAGTTTGAGACTGAAATGAAGGTTCTTATAACCACCTGAAGTTGTAAAGGAAAATGCAGGAAGGAGGAATTTTAATTACCTGTATTGCTACAGCCAGAGCCCTGGGAATGCCGATGAATAAAGCAGGGAAGATTCTGCTGCTCGTGTTTTGAGTCTTCTGACAAGCATCGAAAACATTTCACATAGCTTCTAAAAGATGTTCGCAGTTACTCGATCTTAAATTAAGACTAAGTCCACTAAAGCTGTAGAACCATGCCAGCTTTAAACATGGGCAAATGACAGCAGGAGCTTGTACGGCAAGTGCTGCATTTCCTGCAGCGATGAGCTGCATCCCAACCGCGGTTACAGAATGCCAGGGCTGCTCCCGCTCACTGGCAGCCGGCACGCTACAGAATCCAAACAGAAAGATGAGTCCTGCTCAGGGGAGCTGCAGTAATTTTAGAGTACGTCTCAACAGCCAAGGGCAGACAGACAAGAGCTCCTCCGTTCACTCTCCGGGCTGGCTGTGGCTCGTTGCCACATTGTCAGGCCCCAAGCGGGCTCGTGTCTCACCAGTTTGGAGCACGGACAGAAGAGCTCATGTCTGCACATGCCAGCACTGACCTGTCCTCAGTGCCGGTGCTCTGGCTGCTGGCAGGGTTAATGACTGGAAAAGAAGGGTACCCTTAACCGCATTACATTAATTTATGCTAATTGTGGCACTGAGGGAAGAGTAACTAAGTGAAGCAGGAGGCCTTTTATGTTCTGTCTCTTTAAAAAAACCCAACATTTAAGCGTCCATGAGAGACAAAATAAAACACTGATTTTTTCAAGGGTAGGTGAACTGCAGATACTCATCTTCCCTTTCCTCCCTCCTCTGCTCTCGACAGATCTTTCTCCCCCTGAACATAAAGATCCCGTGATAGATCTCCCATAACTCCAATGGGAAAAGGCTGCTGTCCGGCATGTGAGAAAATTATTAAAAATTGCACTGCAGCCTGCTCTCTTGCAGCACAAAGACAATAAATTGTGGATGGGGTGATCCAAGACGTTTAACATGGTTTCCAGCAAATTCAACTAGATCCCTGGCTCCCCTTTGGCACCAGCTATGTGCAATAGCCAAATAAACAGAATATTGCCAACACGTCCTCTCACCCAACAGATGTGCAGCTCTGGTTCTTACTGCTAGTGAAGATACAATATAATACATGTGCAGAAGATGACTAAAATTTAATTTACACCAGTTGCAGCATAGAAATATAAGCCACCACGCAGAGCTGAAATCATGGGGATGGTGCCATCTGTATGTAATTGTTCAGGCTACATTTTCCATTACGTTTTCTTCTGGAGGAAGGGGAGGATATACAACTGGGTAGCAATCATAACAATCAGGCTTTGCAAAATATCAGTCAGGAATCACACTTTCGTTTGCTAAAGGGATGATTTGCATTTCACTCTGACACATAAGAATGGTCTATTTCTAAACAATGTCAAAGAAAATTATATGAAATTAAATTTTTATTCCAAATATTGTAAAGCAATAGGCCAAACAGATGGACAGGTATGGCATTACTTCATCTGTGGCATGCTAAGCTTGGCTAAGGGCCTACGGAATACAAATGTTTCAACGGTCCTCAGGGGTTAACAGGCATTACATTCAGTGAGGCCCAGAAATTAAAAGATCTGGAAATTGTTGCTTTTTGGTTTAACCCTGGAAGTGGCTGCTAGACTGGGGAAGTAGCTAGCTAGACTGACCGGCTTGTCCTTTTAAAAGCAAGACTTCAGAAAATTTTATTACAAGAAGTGGAAAACAACCAAAATACGTTAAGCTTGAATTTATTTGTTCTGTTGCATATGTTTGCTTGGAAAGTGAACACTTAAAAAGACCCTGAACACTCTCCTAATAGATCTATTAGAGACTCTGCCAAGTCTATTACTTGTTTTTATCTTCCTATTCACTAGTAGCTAACAGCTAGAAACTGAGGGTGCACTTCCATGAATCCTTTCTGCAGCAGCAAAGCCACTTAAGAAAGCTCTGATGCTCTCCCCACCATCTTCCCCTTTACACCCTGGGCACACGCTGGTCCTGCAGCTCACCTGCACCCCAGCAATGCCAACAGTCAACGTGGGTTTGTGAAAGGCAGGTTCTACCAAACCAACCTGATCTCCTATGACAAAGTGACCCACTTAATGGATGAGAACAAGTCTTATTAGGAACAGCTGAGGGAACTGGGTTTTTTCCAGCCTAGAGAAGAGGAGGCTGAGGGGAGACCTTATCACTGTCTACAGCCGCCTGAAGGGAGGTTGTAGAGAGGAGGGAGCTGGCCTCTTCTCCCAAATGACAGGGGACAGGACAAGAGGGAATGTCCTCAAGCTGTGCTAAGGGAGGTTCAGATTGGAAATTAGAAAAAATTTCTTCACCCAAAGGGTTATCAAACACTGGAATGGCTGCCAAGGGAGGTGGTGGAGATGGGTAGTTGAAGTGCTTAGGGATATGATATAGTAGTGGACAAGTAAGGTTGGGTTTGATGATCTCAAAGGCCTTTTCCAACCTAGTGATTCTATGACATAATTGTCCGCAGGATGGTACAAGCTCAAGCAGTGACCTGAGGGGAAGGAGAGCTGTGGCAGAAAATAGGCTGTTTAAGTGGAATGATACTCTAGGGCACCAAGTTTCACCTAATCTCAGCTAAAGACTAACCTGGAACAGAGGATTTTCCTTCCAGCATCTCCAATGGCACCAGCTGCTGCAAGTCCTACACAGGACTCTGTAGCAGGAGAGAAATAACTTTTATTTTAAATATGCTTTTGCTGTCTGTATTTATCTGACAGCTCTGAGTTTCGCCACTGGAGTGAATAATTTTCCAGTCCCTTCCAAAATTTGCCCAGGTTTTGTGAGGAAAATTTTTTTTCCTGTGAGCACTTTTCTTGAAAATCTCCAATTTGCAGAAGGCATTTGCATTCACAGCCAGAAAATGGGAAAAATGCCTGTGCCATTCCACACAAAGACTCTTAGACAGGCCAAAATAGGGATTCGTTTCTTTGAAACTGACCTCTGGCTGTCCCCTATAGGTCTGGAAATACAAACACTCTAGGAGAGAAAAGTTCTGCAAAGCATTCACACCTCCAGAGGACAATATACCTGTTGGCATATGGCCTTTCTCTGACATCTTTCAAGATGAGTATTGTAGCCAGTGTGCTCTTTTACCAAGAAACAGTCAGGAAAATCAACATCAAAAAGTTTTACCAACATTTGCCCATCCATCATTCTTCGGAACAAAATCTCTGGCAAAAATGCTACAGACCATGACTTTGATGGATAAGGACTGGATGCCCTTCCAGAGAAATCCAAGAAATTCAGCTTAATTGTTTTAACTTTAAAAGTGGCTTTTTTTGAAAGACATGCTTGTGAGGTAGTTCATTAAAATATACTTTTTAAAAAATATTTAAGGTAAAAACATCTTAACTGCCCTTCTAGAACTGTATGTGCATGTTTAAAAAAAAACCCAGGCTGGCAGAACAGAAGGGTAAAGCTTCTGGCCCCTTAGTGCTAAAGTGTTAAGTGTTTCCAGAGAGCCTGGAACTACAAGAGGGCAGTGCATGCTTTAAGCTAACTGGCAAAGAAGTGTTGCTTTAGGCTTAGAAACACTGTCTTTTCACTCTGGTGCCTGGGTTGATTCCAGCTTAATCCAACTACAAATCATCATCTTGAAAATCCTGCAGTTTCTTTTGAATGCTCCCTGCCTCCTTGTAGCACATAATTACCCGGCAATTAACATTCTTGTTTACCAGTGGTGATTTCTAGATCCTGTCAGTACGTGTGCGTTTATGTAAGCAACGGAACCTTTATTAAAAGCCACATAAACTGACCCAATGCTCTTGGGAAGGAAAAGACAAATTGGTGTGGAAAACTGAAAGATCTTAATGATCCAAAAGGGAGTTGAGCATTGAGACAAAACACAAAAATAAAACATCTAATTTGGTTTTACTTCATTTCTTTGAAAGACCAACCACAGAACTGCTTCCACTACCTGATGCAAATAATTACTTCTGCAATGTTCGGTCATTCAGAGACTGTGGTGCTAGAATACTTGCAGGATGATAAAGTACTTTGGAGATAAGTTTTATATAAAGAGAAATTAAACCTACTGTGCCAGAACAGTGACTCAGCCTAATGTGCTAGTTTATTGGCTGCCTCGGTCTTGAAAATCATGGTTCGAGTCTTGGCAACAAGGACCAGGTGAACATTATGTTCTTCGCACGGAGCATCAACTTTCTGGGACTTCGGCTGCCTGGCACGCGTGCTCAGAGAGAGGTGCTACTGCATGGCCAGTCAAGTGGTCTCACTACCTTGGACGGCAAAACCCATCTGCTGAGTTTCTGTGCTGCTTCTGAATGCACCTAATTGCAAAGATCCTTTGGAAGTCACAGACATTAGTAAGATGCAGTATTTCCTAGCAGTATTATGCCCTAGCCTGTAAGAGGACCTTGGGACATATACGACCACTCCCGGATGGGATGCAGCAAAGGATGAGCCTGGGTCTAACACCTACCAAGCAAGGTTAAAAGTGGAATGGCTGCAGAAGTCAAGCTCCAGAGAGAGCGAAGGAGAATGTGGTGAGGGCATGGTGTAAACCCAAGAGGAATGCACTGGCAGCTAATTCTCATCACAAATGAGCTGGAGAAGCCTGGTCATAATCTCTTGCTGTAAGCCAGTGAAAACTTAGCACAGGGCAGCATAAGAGCAGATGCTGCAGTGTGCAAAGCAGTCCTGTTGATACCTGTGACACTCACAAACACATTTCCTTAGCGTGAGTGCTGGTTCATAGCTTTTCTCTTGTCTCAGATATTACAATATGCTCTCTGCTCATACCTCAGCATCTACAGCACACCAACAGGGGGACTTGCATGTCAAGACGAAAAACAGGCAGTGACAGAAGGGAACTGCTGAATGAATGAGTAGAAGAAGGTGAAGAAAGAAAATTATTCTTTTCTGCTTTGTGTCTTTTTCTCTGCCACGTATTAAACCTCTTGATAACACTGTATGTCTTTCAAATAACAAACCAGAAGCCTATGAAACCATTTTCAGAGCATGGCAATATGTCGCTTTCTATAATAGTTTCTATGTGGGGTTTTTTTTCCTTTCTGTAGGGTCTTGGTGCCCAAGACCCCAGAACTCTGCGGAGACTGAGAAAAGAGGGAATAAATCCAGTAATACATAACTGAAAACAGAATTTATACTCTGTGAACTCAGTGCCTAAAGAGCTCCTCACTTGACTGTCTGCTAATAGCCCAGGTACCTGGGAAAGAATTCTGCAGCTCTCCCGGGGACTGGAATTAACCTTTTTCCATTTCAATACACAGTGTAACAGTAAGAGTGTGTGGCAGTCTGAAAGAAAGTTTTGGCAACAGCCCACTCTTGTGAGCAAAAGGTATCCCTGATAAGAGTAAAGTTAAAAAGCAATGATGGAAGAGCTACTGCAGCTTGTTAGCTAGTTCAGAGAGTTTGTTTAATTCTGATGACTCCTAGCTGACTTCAGCCAAAACCAGTAACCCGATATCAACCTGTGTCCTTCCCACTCATAGTTCCTCCCTTTTGTGCAGTTGACTTCACAACAGGTGACACACATGAGAGTATTTGTCAGAAGGATGTTTTCTTTGCCAAACTTCTGTTAGCTGCCTTGGCCCACTGACATTCACTTGTCTCATCCTGTGCCTGGCATCCAGGAGCTATTCCAACGCTTTCTTCTAAAAACATAAGCAGTGGGCCTGTAAAATGCAGCCAGTGTAACCTTTCCCGTGCAACACAACCAGCTACTGACACCTGCAGAACACCACAATCACACTGCAGTGCTAGGAGGACATGAACATTTTTCTAGATGTTTTCTTTTAGAATGAATATGGGTGACAAACTATGGGAAGCTACCTTTAACAACTGCCTGTCCCCACGTGTGCTTGGAGACTGCCCCAGACAAAGGCAGTGAGAACTCTGTTTCAAGCCACCTCCACCAGCTGCTGCCACTCGTTGCTTGTGCCCCCAGCTGCGTTTTCTCCACCTGCCAAAGTGGTGGGGGCAGCACTGTGATGCTCAGACCTATCTGCAGACCCTGGTATCTCTCTGGTCTCAATCTATTCCTTTCCTTTTTTCTTTAATTTCCTTCTTCCTAAAGACCCAGGAACCCTTCTCCAGTGCTGCTGTCTGTCCCCACTTCTCCTGGAAAACAAAATATTGAATTCAGTGAATTGAAGAAATACTTTCCTTAGAAACTCAATGAGAAACTTGTAATTTCTCTAAAGTATTAATTGATGCTCTTTTTCTTATTTCCCCTCCTTTCTCCTCGCCTATTGGGTATGCCTCAGCCTGCCAGTACTTAACTCATCTGAGCATATTTCTGTTAGCAGTGAAAAGGCAGCAGAAGTACAGGGACTGCTCCAACCTGTCTCCTTCAGTGGGAAGATTACAAGTTTGGTCAACAGGTGCTAAACCTCCAGTCTGCTGATGATTAATGCCCACGCGGAACTGGTGAGCTATTTTACAACCAGTGAATGTTATACCATTTTATAACATTTATTTTAAATTTACAGTATTCCAGAAAAAAACAAACCCTCACATCACTTTCATGTGCAAGACAAAATAAAACCACACAGAATGAGAGAAAGGAAGTACTAATTTAGAACCTCCTTCAACACCCTGTGCTCACATTAGATAAGGCTTGTTTGCAAGAACAGTTCATATGTTTGAGCAGCGAGGCTGTAGAGCCTTTTTAAAAGTTTGAATCTTTGCAAAAGTTTCTTCAGGTTTGCAACAAGTTTTGAGTTAAGCCATGTATTCTTCCCGCACTAAAGAGTTACCATGGATTTACAAGTCCATAAGAAATCCTTTGTCAATTACTATTTCTACTTGTCTTAAAGCACTGTCAAAGCCAAGTTCTAGATGATGATAAGATCATAGAATCATAAAATGGTTTGGGTCAGAAGGCACCTTAAAGCGCATCCAGTTCCACCCCTGTCATGGGCAGGGACACCTCCCACTGGATTATGTTTCTCCCAGCCTCATCCAACCTGGTCTTGAACACCTCCAGGGATGGGGCAGCCACCATTTCTCTGGACAACCTGGATTAGGGTGTCTCCACTCTCACAGCAAAACATTTCTTCCTGAGATCTCATCTCGGTCTCTCCTCTTTCAGCTGAAAGTTGTTCCCCCTCATCTTGTCCCTGTAATCCCTGATCAAGAGCCCCTCCCCAGCTTTCCTGGAGCCCCTGTCAGGACTGGAAGCTGCTCTAAGGTCTCCTTAGAGCCTTTTCTTCTCCAGGCTGACCAACCCCAACTCTCTGAGCCCCTCCTTGTATGGGAGGTTCTCCAGCTCTCAGATCACCTCCATGGCCTTGTCTGGAGTTGCTCCAACTGATCCATGTCTTTCCTGTGCTGAAGACTTCAGAACTGAACACAGGACTCCAGATTAGCCCTCACAAGAATGGAGTAGAAGGGGAGAACCAATGTTTATTTAAAGATCAGTTTGGCACTTGAGCCTTAAAGATAATTATTTCCCCCCCCAGGCATGGAGGTATAAAGAAGGCTCTCAAGAAAATACTTTGTTCACATCATGAGCTGAGATAATGTAAAGGGTTTACTAATATTGTGCTGCAATTTAAAGCTTAGAAGAATTTACCTGTGAGGCATTCATGGAAATAATAATAACAGCACTAGAAATAATAATAATAACACTGATAAAGATCTGCTTTTCTATAAATTCACATGCACATTTCATGTAGAAAAACATTACCAAGCCAGGGAGTAGCAAACAAAAAATTTGAAACAGAAGAAGAAAAGAGCTCTAGAGCTGTAGCAATGTTTGGCAAGTGGATTTGGCACTTTGGAATCGACATACTTTTCTAGTTAGGAGTGCAAACTACACTATTTGTACCAGAGAAGTTGAATCTTCTGGATGCAGCTGGAGGGAGTACAAATCTCTTGAACAGCCATATGGGATTTTATGTCTGCCCCTCCTTTAGGTTAAGTTAACTCATCTCCCTTCCCTACCCCTAGTTAATTAACCTTCCCTGCTCTTGTTTTTAACTTGACTAAAGGAAAAACATTGGTGTGCATTAGAGATAAGAGTTTACCCCATGTAGACACTCACAGAGTGGCAGTGCCTTTCAGACACTCCTGTTCCAAGAGCACAGGTTGCTGTTGCCTCAGTTGGTGGAAAACCGCTACTGGTAGCTCAGCGCCTTCCTCATCCAGATTCATCAGCTCCTGTCCATCTCTCAGAAGGCAGCATCCTTGAAAACATACATCCATGAAAACATTCCCATTTTTAAGGTCTCCTGAACTCTCCTTGTTTTCTGAGCTTAATTACATTAAAGTCTGCAACGAGCTCTTTCAGCTGTCAGTGGAAGATGCAATAGAATCTGAAATTATATTTTTCAGGTGTAGAGTGCAGGTGACTCCAATTACAGAGCAGAAAATTCAGCTGTGACTCAGAGTTATGGAACTCTATTACAAATGCAGATGAGGGTACTCATCAACCTTGTGGTGAAAGCATGAAACACCCCCAGAAACAAACCAGGGAACCACTCCAACCCTACAAAGGAAAAACCTAACAAGAATTTAATAAAATAACATAATCTCAGCAGCAAAATAACTGAGGTGTTTCATAGGCAAAGGTAATGCTAAAACCACTCTTCCACAGCCTCAAGAAAAACCATGCACTACAGCAGCGATGAGAACTCAATGCAGTGTATTTTCCAAAGTGCAAAGAGCCAAGAATAATATAACATCACCAAGCAGACTTCAAAGTCCAGTTCCTCCACTCACTCTTTGCTCCTGTGCATCCCTGTGATGCCAAAGCACACACGGATCGGAGGGCTCTGCTCAGCAGCTGCTCGGGATGTTTGACAGATTTCCTGAACTCTTACAGCACTTGTAAAAGAAGTTTCCAATAGAGGCAGCGCTTTGACTGTAGTGATTACAAGAATCAAAGGTGAAACCAAAAGGCAGGTTTCATTATCGATTGCCCGACAGAATTTGCATTTATTTATTGGAAAAATGCATCACTGCAATCATGTAGGATATTTTTCTGAGGGACTGCAGATGTTTACAGAAGGACATGGAAAGACTTACTGCTCTAGAAGGGAATAAAATTTTTTGGGAGCCATCTACTGAGAATAGCAACAAAGACCTGTTAATTCAGTGTGTTAATTACCTTACTGTATCAGCTATCATAAGCTGCCAAAACCTAAAGCATCCAATTTTAAGAGCTACTGTATCTTCAATGTGAATGCATTTGTACTCCATACTTCTGAAGAAGTGAGAACAGTTGATACCAGACCATATGAGAAACACATTGGCAGAATAAAGATTTTCAAACAAAACTGAAAACCAAAACATTCAGGAGCACAAGCTGAAATCCTCACAAGTATTGTGTTAGTCACATAAGTGAAAGATGTTACTGTGAGCTGGGGAAGCCCTGGCCCAGCATGTCCAGAGCAGTGGTGGCTGTTCCATCCCTGGAGGTGTTCAAGACCAGGTTGTTTTGGGTTTGAAGCAACTGGCTCCAGTGGGAGGTGTCCCTGCCCATGGCAGAGGGAATTAAACTGAGTGGGCTTTGAGGTCCCTTCTGACCCAAACCCTTCTGTGATTCTATGATAAGATGTAAAACTCAATGTCCCAACAGGCTTTGCAAAAGTCCCTTCTGACACAAATCATTCCAAGATTCTGTGTTTCTGAGGTTTAATGGTGTGCTGCTGTGGCCAGTGAGGGTTACAGGGGGCTGGAGAAAGGGTGGACATGGCCCTGCAGAACATGCTGCAGAGCTCCAAGCTGCTGCCCTGGCACTGGGTACCACCCCTGTGGGCTCTGCAGACACACAACTACACAGGTTTTAATTTGCAAATTTTTAATGAAGGCTGAAACCTAAAGAAGATATGAGTCAAGATAATAAATCTCCATCTGGGTTGCTGTTATTATGTATAATGTATTGAGTTTTCAAAGCATGTCTGAAAAGAAAAGTGATAGGCCCCCATACCCTATAACTCAACTGTGAGCACTACTAGAGCCAACTGGTTGTTTTGCGAGTTCCAGTGGGTGCCCAGTGAAGCAGGGATGAAATAAGGCTGAATTCACAATTGGCAGCAGATCTCAAAACCAGGTGTCTTCCCTACAGTCAGGCTGAACAAAACATTTGCACTTATCATCCCCAACACCCACTTCAAATATCCCATTTCAGCGCCCACTCGGGATTGGATGAGAAGTGGTTTCCATTAGTCTCAAGCTATTTTTTTCCCCACTTTAATAAAAGATAGAATGAAAAACTCATTCTCACCTGCAAGTGCCACACAGCCAGCAGCATGAGCTGCAAAGGATGTTAGAGATTATATTTGCTCCCTACAAGGCAGCATTTCCAAATATTCTGTAAGGTCACATCAGTTCCTATGTTCCCTGACATCAAAACTGGGGCAAGGAGGACTGAACTTGGGTATTTTGCTGGTTGTTGGTTGTTTTGCTCATTTTCATTAGGATTTATAACTTGGCCATGATCCTGTGAGCTCTGGTTGCATGACCAAGTGTGGAAAACATATTTACTAAACAGAAGTTCACCAAAATAAATTTGTCTTTTAATATTAAAGCCACTGATAAAAAAGTGAAATGCTAGAAATAATAGAAGCCACGTGAGCTGAGGGATAAGAACAGGGTACTTGAAGGTACCCTGATGTTCTGCACTCTGGAGTTTTCCTATCGGCTCTGCCACTGTTTTACTTTACTCATTCATTTCCCTCAGCTGTAAAACAGGGGAAGTGGTGCTTATGCTACGAAACTGTTATGTATTTAATAGGTTACTGATTTTAAAATGCTTTAAATGTGTAAGCCATATCCATAAAGCACTGAGGTGGTTTCAGTTTTAAACAGACAATAACTGGCATTAGTTTAATTTGTGACAAATTATAATGGCGTTTCAGAAAATCCAAACCAGTGAAGGTACCAAGCCTTGGAAAACAATTAAACGCTTATAGCATGAACCACTGCTGTTAGAAATGAGCACCTGTCCCAGACACATTGTAAAAATACTCTTTTTTTTTTTTTTGAGAACAAATAATTTTGTCAAGCATAAAAACAACATAGTTGTGTGGCTAAAATGCATAAGGTCCTTCAGCTTGTTCAGACAAATGACTGGCTGTGTCCTGTTTGCAGCTCTGCTTCTGAAAGACTTTTTGAAGGACCTGCTCAACTGCTAAAATATTTTCCATTAGCATTAAGAGGGCAAGAGAAGAGGATCAGATCCAGACCAGAAGCTTTTGCACTTTAGAAAATGCCTTCAAAAAAACCACTGATCATCCTTTCCCATGCCTGGGACCACAAGACAGCAACACTAGGATGTTCTCACACAGTGACCCTGTTCTTTCCATGGTATCTGCATACTCCTGCTCTTAACCTCCACAACTCAGACAGCCATAGCCTTGCTCTCAATCTGACAAATAACTCCAAGTTATCCCAGGACTCCTCTAACACTTGTCCTTTATGATCTTTCATTTTCTTCAGGCACTTTGGAGTTGATAATTTATAGCTTTCTGTTACTTAAACACCCCACAGGTGTTCAGATTCCCTGTTTTTTAAAACGAACCTCTTCTGCAGTGTGTTTTTGATCAGATTCCTTCAGCAACTACACATCAGTTCTTTGTGTTTGGGTAAGTAATCACATTTTACTTCAAATGGAAAATTCAATCAGATTCGAAGCCTGGTGTACTTGAGATACAACTTGCCCTAAAATTAATTATCAACACATGTCCAGTTGGAGTTTTACTTTTCTTCACACAGTGTGTTTAGGCATAACAGACACTATAATGATTATTTATACCACAGGTTGGAACGGCTCGGGTAGAACAATGAGACGCTTTTAGAAAACATGTTTTTAAAGATAAAGCCAAGTAGCTTTTCAGCTACAAACTTAGGTTTTGCAATAAAAGGCATTCTACAAAACATTATGCCATTGGAAATGCTTTAAAGAAATAAATTGAATTTAGAAAGTTCATAGTTATTTTTGTGAAGGGAAATGTGGTGGGGAGTTTGGATTCAAGATCGCACGACATCATAAGTCTTGGAATACTTGGAATTCTTGAAAGACAGCGGAATTTCCAGAGGACTAAAAGAAAGCTGATGGTCTGCCAGTTTGCTAAAAAGGGTAAGTTGGACAGCTAGCCCAACACAGCCTGGTCAGCCTCACTGCCTACACAATAAATAAACTACCTACACAGTGATAATGGCAAGCATGGCAATCCAACCCATGCAACTTCATTTAAAAGCATTTATACTTAATCCAAGTCAATACAGGTTTGCAGAAAAGTATTCTGGTGCAACTTCAGCAAGAGTTTTTCACTGAGAAGCCAGAAAGACACAAAATCCAGATGGTAGATACGAAGAGGATTTGAAATTAACAGTTCTCGGCATTTAAATGGGGAGTCAGAAAAACACACGCCTACTGCTTATCAAAAAGTAATTTTGAGACTACATTAAAAAAATTATTGGTCACTGGGAAGAAATATAAAGTCAATGTTGACCAAGGATGATTGTAAGATAAATTGTGGGAACAGAAAGTTGAAAGAGTTTGGTCACTGATAAAGTGATCTGCATCATGTGGTAAGCATGACCTTCAGAACAGCCAAATACAATATCATCAGCCTACAGCCTGACTGCAGGACCTTTCATCTGCTCAACGGGGACTTCCACATCCTATTTGGGGATCACAGTGGGTAAGCAGTTAAACAAGAACTCTCAAATACAACAGCAAAATCAAATGTGGAATATCCAATATGAGAAGGGTGGTTACATCATCTCTGGGTATGTTACAGGTGCAGCTACTACCCTAAAACTGTAACAGAGCTGGTATAGACAAATCCTGACTTGATCTTATTCAGTCTGGCTCAGGATTAATAACTAAATATGTTCTGGGTGGAAGTGTCTGGGAGCTACATCAATTTAACTTATCAAGGAGAGGATTCTGTGATATCTTTAGAAGTACTTAGAAGAAGAAAAGAAATCTAAGAAGAGAAACAGTTCAGTTTAGAAAATGCTTTAAAGTCTGGTGGGTAAAAGGTACGCAAATAGAGCTTAGGAGTTCAGAAGCAAATTTAAACACTCTGGTTACCAACTGCTGGAATAAATGAGGACAGACTGTGATGAATAAGTGGAAACTGCAAGATCAGGATTTCTCTAGTTCAACAGGGATTAACCACTGTGATCCGTAACTGTTCTACGTGACCACAGCAGCCTGCTTGTGACTCTAACCTTTATGATGTGCACATCGCCGGGACACATCAGCTTCCCAAACCTAATAAATGGGATAAAGGCACAATCTAGCCACATCAGAGAAGCAGGGTAAACAGAGCATGGGCACCAAGGCCTGTATGGTTCTGTTGTCTTCATTACATGTAGTGGGTTGTGCCTCGCTGCTGAGCTGTGCCATTCCAGAATCTCCTACAGGACTGTCGAACAAACCTAGTCAGAGCATTTTTTGTTGTTGAGATTTCAACAAAATATAGTTCGCTTTTACCTTCAAGAGAAAATAACATTATATGATTTAAATATTCAGATTTTCATAATACAGAATGTTTTTATTACTAACACATGCAAAGAAAATACAGCACTGTGAAGTTTATGTGAACATTGCATGCTTTTATAAACAGTGACAGACGTTCATATTTGAATTCATTCTTGTCTGCAGAACAAATCTCCAATGACCTTTCTGGGATGCAGAGTATTTTAGATTAATTGTTTAAAAGTTGATCGTTACCAAGCAGCTTCAAGTTGGTATGAACACACATGATGCAGAACAGGGACTTTGCAAATTTTTGTGAAAGATCAAAAGCAAAAAGGAAAGAAGCCAGCATCAAACAGGCACACACATAACAACAAATAACAAGGAGAAAACATCGGTGACCAAGACTAATTCAAGGGCTTGGATGCTGAACTCTTAGTCTGAGTGCCCAGAAGGGATGGAGTGAGGACCCTAACTTGGAATTTCCTGGCTGTCGTCAATTCTGTCACAACCATAATGTGTTTCAACATGTTTTCAGCTTTAAAACTTTTTCCCTCCTCTTTAATATAGTCTAAACTAGACATAAAATGGAAAAAATGTACTATTTCCACTGAGCACTGATGCCTTTGACATCTGCTTCCAAGTGTTATTCATCACTACATAGTGTAACAATCTGAGAGCGAGTACAATGTACCTTTAGGAAAAAGTGGGTCTCTGGGACAGTTTCTCATAACAAAGACTGCCCTCTCCTCTAGTAATTAAAGCTCTGTGTAGGTTCATCAAACAAAAGTACAGCAGCCCACCTACTTGTCCTAGCAAGCAGCAGCATCTGCAGTGCTTCTTTTTAGGGTCAAAGACCCAACCTTGCAGCTGGCAAAAGGGATGTCCCATACTCCCTTTTGTCATGCATAGTTTCCAATATTTCTTTTTTTAATCTACTCCCATTCCACAGTGGCATTATTTTATGCTCACAACAAATTCTAAGTACAGAGCAAGGAAAGCAGCAAATAGAGTTTCTGAAAGGACAAAGGTCCTGATGAGTTTCTGTGTCATGGAGTGGTTTAAACTGGGTGGCTTTGGGAAGCTCACTTCTTGTTTGTGCAGATACTTCAGGATGGAAACAGGCGTAACAGTATCATTGCTCTCTCCAAACACAAATTAGGAATAACACCCTCTGAAGTGTGCTCTATTCACATAGACAGGCATTGACTCTCAAGTCTAATCACTTAATCATGATTTGAAATCTACTTAAGGTATCAATGGGACACTGTTCCACACAGTGACATATGGGTTCACCTCTTTTCCCAGGAGTGATTCTAAGCTTCAGTCTAGTTTAATTGTCCTTCCATCATTCCATACATTAGAATATGAAAACTGTCTTCCTAGACATGAGGAAAATTTCTTCACTGACAAATGTTAAAACTATTTTAAATTTCTCTTCCCCATGTGCTTGCTAAACATGTAGCTGGAAACTAAAACTTCACTACAAGTCCGTTCTTAGCACTGAGAGTTCTGAAGCCACATACTCGCATGGACAACAGATGAAGAACAAACATCATAGAATCATAGAATGGTTTGGGTTGGAAGGGACCTCAAAGACCCTCCAGTTCCACCCCTGCCGTGGGCAGGGACACCTCCCACTGGATCAGGGGCTCCAAGCCCCATCCAACATGGCCTTGAACATCTCCAGGGATGGAGCAGCCACCACTGCTCTGGGCAACCTGTGCCAGGGCCTCACTACTTGCACAGGAAAACAATTCTTACTAAGATCTCATCTCAATCTCCCCTCTTTCAGATGAAAAAAAGAATCTCCCTAGTCCTATTCCCACACTCCCTGTACAAGAGCCCCTCTCCAGCTTTCCCAGAGCCCCTTTCAGGACTGGAAGCTACTCTAAGGTCTCCCTGGGACCTTTTCTTCTCTAGACTGAACAATTCCAACTGTCTCAGCCTGACCCTGTACTGGAGGTGCTCCAGCCTTCAGTTCTTCTTCGTGCCCCCTTCATGACCCATCAAGTCATGCCTTCAACCTTTGATATTTAACCCTATCTTTTTACCTAAAGAAACCCAGGTTACACATGCTCACAAATGAAATAAGTTGGCAAATGGAAGCCAGAAGATTCATGTTGAGAATCTGAAACTTTAACAAATAAAGGAAACATTGAGAAAGCTACTAGTGTACCTACCTTATTCAATGCAATTAAACAGAACAGAACCTCAACCCAAACCATGCTATCTATCTAGTAGGTAATATTAATTTTCTTCCAACTATTTTTTACTTATAAGCATCTCTTATTGTAAAGATAGACTTGGAAAAAAAGCACTTAACTTGGCTTTTTTCTCCATCAGATCAATTTATATAAGGTTAGGTTACATATATGTGGGGACCTGTTCTTAGCAACTCAGGCTTCTGAGTGTGGTGAGTACTAGTGATAGTTCTGAGGTTTTGTGTTTTGCCCAGATAAATCTGTAATAATTTGCAGCTGGAATTGTCTCCTGCAGACCTCGGTTCATGGTGGCTTCTCTAAGAAGTGCTCCAGCGAGAAGGTGTGTAAAGCTAAAGCTACTCTCCCTTTGAAATCTCCTCAGAGTGCTCCCACACATACTGAGGTGTCCTTTGCTGAATGGAGGCAATTAAGGATGATTCATAAACCAGCAAAATCTGATTCCTCACAATGACCTTCTCCATTCAAGATAATATACACTAAGCATCATTCCAAAGAGGTAAATGATAGGAAAATTAAACTGAGGTTATAGCAGTGATGTTTGTCATTGGTTTTTACCCTCTGCAGGGAACTGTCATTCAGTTCAGTACATGAAGCCAGAGGTCTGACAGCAAAAACAGAGAAGTGTGTGAATCCTCTGCCATTTGTAGCACACTGAAAAGAATGAAGTTCCAGGTAGGTGTTTGGGGTTTTTTTAATACAAACTATCAGAAATAAGTGATCGCCATTACCACTGGTGGTTTAGTAGATCTTAACTTGCTGGTGCAGAGAGCAACAAAATGAATCTGGACCATTTTTCTGTGTAGTCATAAGTCAAAAAACAAAGTCTGTGAACAGCTAGCTGCTATGAATCCTCATTGGTTTTGTACAAGACACATGCACTTTGCTGCCAAGATTGCAACGTTGATCTTAGCCAAGGTCTACAGAAATCCAAAAAGTTATGCTCAATGTCACTCTTTTGAAAGGATCTGGGCTCTGACCTGGGGTGCAAATTAACTTCAGTGTGCTCTTTACAAAGTGTTGACATGGAGACATTATTTAGTTCTTCTCAGCAAGGGTGACTTGAATGGATCATTTAGGGCTGTCAAAACAGACTGTTATGTGATGAAGAACTTGCTCTGCTTGCAGTATCAAATTCATGGGGAGGACACCATAAGCCTGTTGATCACACATTTGGGGAACAGATCAATTTGGTGATGAGAAAAGAAAAAGAAAGAATTGCACTGTTCCTTTACACTAATGTGAGTATTATTGAATTTCTGTCCCCTTCTCCTCCTGGAGTGGACATACCAAATCCTGAGATGCAAAAGGGAAAAACAAGCATGTATTTTCACCTTTACCTATCCACTGCTGCTAGATAATGAAACATCCTCCGTTGAAAGAGAGAAGCAGAGGTTCTGTTTGTCATGGCATTAGGGGGATAAACAAAAGGCAAAACATCCCAAAGTGCAGCTGACAGCTCTTTTAAACTTATGGTGTAGCCATCTAATCAAAAAACAGCTGGGATGGAAAGTCTGATATTTCTTGGCAGTCTGTATAACATTTTCTTCTCACTGGTGAAAAGTATGATCCCAAGGGCTTATAATTAGGGAATTATTAATCAGGCATACAAGCACCTCAGCAAATGACACAAAGCTTCAACATCTCTGAACGTTCCTTCACTTCTTTCTGCTTTATCCAAAATACACTGTGAAAAATCAAACTCCAAAGCTAAAGACTGAGAAGCTGCCAGGTGGGCCGAGGAAGCTCATAGCAGCAGTCAACAATAACAATGAAATACATGAACATTTCTGCTCTACAGCTAATCCAGAAGGGGAAGATCTACCCATGTAACATGGCTTAGTAAGATTTTGTAGTTTGAAGGAGGATATGACAAGGACACATGCAGAAAGAGGTGATCCAGTAACTAAGTTTGAGTCCAGATTCAAATCAGACATCTTATTTCAAGTTTCAATTTAGTCTATGATGAAGGGAAAGCTACTTGCCCAATCTGGACCCAAATCTTTACAGAGATCAAAGGGTCCCAGAACTCGATTTTTAGTTACAGTGCATTGAATGAGTTACAGTACCTTGCATTGTGTTTGAGTTAAGAGGTGAAGTTCAAAAGCTAAATGACAGTAACAGATTTTCTGTAGCTGTCTCTTCCATCCCATTTTCAGTACTTTCTCAGCACTAGAAAGACCACCACAAAGGTAACTCTTGATGTTGTTGCACACACTGTATCAGTCTGCATAAAAGAAATATTTGATTTTAAGACTGCACCAGTAAACCATATGCTTGTCAGACCAGCCCCAAAGTGCGAAAGAGAATGAAGGACTAGACCACAACTGTCACTGAAGATAATGACAAAAGATAAAGAAATGAAACTTCATCTTTTGACTTAAAGGATAACCCTTGCTTGGGATGAAAATAGTCACACTATGCAAAAACCCTTCTCTCTTTGCTGGAGTAGCATCTCCCTTCCATTAGAGCTATAGTAGATGGAACTTGTTTGTAACATTGGCTTTTCTGCCTTTTTAAATAACATTTTCATGTTAACTTTTACAAGAGAGAAACCCACAGACAGAGAAAGAGAGCATAGATGGGATTAAAACCGCCATGGCTGTGTTGTGCAGGTAATTTCCATTCCCTCTAACTTCCATTGATCTGCAGTAAGAACAACCAGCACGATGGGAACGGGCAGGCTGACAGCTGGAGAGGTGGATCAGGGCTAGTCTGCTTTCAACTACTGAGTCAAGGAGGCTATGAAGAATCTTTTTAGCAATTGCTGTTTCTAACCATGAAATAGCTTTTGCCAACCCCAAGAAGTTCCAGTGATGTCTTCCAGTGACAGACAGGTGACCTTGGATTTGCTTATAATTGTGGTGCTTTTTTTTAGGGGGTGAGGGCATACAGCCTGAAATAACCAAATTTTATTATTGAGTCCTTAGGAAATTTGAAATCACAAAAAGACAGATAGTGATTTGAATGTCAGTCTTTGCAAGGAAATTCTGTATTGCCATTTGCATCCCAACAGAAGCAGTTGAGAAGCAGAAGTGACTGAGATTGTGTTTGCTCTGGGAACTGTATTTTCTGGCTCAAACACAATCTGAAAGCAGGTTCTTAAATTAGTCAGCACCTAGCAAGATTGGGTTAAGATTTTTCTACTTCGCTGGTAGTTTATCAGTGAAATATTGACAATTACAGACCATCACCTACAAGCGTTATGTCTGTAACTACCCACTCTCAATAATCAGCTCTAACGCTGGTGTTCACTTACACCAGCATACATGGTAGTAGAAAAGAGCACACGGTCCCATGTTACATGCTATTAGAAAGGCAAAAAACGTTAAATGAAAAATCTCTTGGCTCATCTTCCAGTGATAAATGCCATCCAGCAAAGTGCACTGGAGAAAGTCTCCAGAGGCAGAAATACTTTACCTATAGAAGGAGCAGAGCACAGGGCACCCATAACCAGCTTGCCTTTTTGGCCTCTTGGACTGTTGTGTTGCAAACAAGACATGGAAACCCCAGCTGCTGGAATTGTCAGCTACAACTAAGTAGTTTGAAAATGAAACTCTTCCTTCATCTACAGGTGTCACAGGGTAATTGAGGCAAAGCAAAGGAGATTAGGTAAGATTTCTTGTAATCATAGAATCATAGAATAACCAGGTTGGAAGAGACCCATCGGATCATTGAGTCCAACCATTCCTATCAAATATATTGGGGGCTTTTAGGAGACAAAAGCCTAGATAACTCTCCTACCAAGTCAAAGAAACACTTAAGCCACACTATTGCCTCACTAGTACTGCCTTTAGCAAGAAAGCACATGTAACACACACAGTTTTCTACTGACTGCATCAGAAGCAATGCTGTTTAAACAAAATGCCTTCATCTTAAAGCCTGGTGGCCTAAGAAGACCTTTGCTAAAAACCAGATAGTCTTTGTCAAAACAGATACAACAATTCCAGTCCCACCTAGTCAAAACCCAGCACACTGGTTGCTCCATGTTGCTGAAATGTTCTGAACTACAGAGGCGTATAAACTGCCTCTACATTCACCACGAGTGAGTGTGAACTGGCAATGACCACACTCCTCAACAAGGACTTTGACTGGTGTGAAAGTCTTGGTTTTATACCAAGCGTTTCATTCCAACACTCACAAATGACCGTGGTGCCACTGAAACAGAACCACTTCTGAGAAAGACAGCAGCAACTAAAAACACATCGTACAACATTTGAGGGAGACAAAATGTTGGCAAAGATTACATTGCCCAAATTCCACTTCTGTGAAAATTGCTCTGGGAACTTTCAAGTGCATTTCAAGTACATGCAAGTATTTTCAATTTATGTAGTTTCAACTACATAAAGCAGACACAAGATCTCAAGATTATATTTTAACATTTCTTCTTCACTTCTCATCCTAACAAGCCACTCTTTGCTTAGAATAAACTGAACAATACTCTGTTTGTACTTCATCTTCTCTGATTCGTTGTTAAGATCAGCTGCTATACCTAAGGCTGAGGAGGAACTAGAAGTATTTTCTAAACATTTGCTTAACTGCAGGCAGGATTTGACTCAGAAGGGGGCAGAAATAACCAAGTTGTTCTTCATTCGCTGATATGAATGTATATGGCAGGAGCACTGAAGCAGTTGTGTGCAGTCACCATTTGGGGCCAAGCTCTGACATAAGTCAATAGAAATTGCACACTCGAGTGTATACATAAAAGAAAACATGATCTTGCCATTTGAATATTAGTCAAAATATATAGTTATTCTATAACATGAATCTGGAAAGAGGCAAATACTAAATTGCCTGAAAGATGCACCTTTATAGGAAAGGAGGGGTGTCAATAAAGTAATTGACTTTTTGTTGTCAAACATACTCTTGCTTTGAGCTTGACATAAAAAGAATTGGGTCACTTATGAATGTAGCAAAACTTACTGCAACTTTATTGAAAAACAACTTGAGGTGCCCAAGAATTCTACAGCTCTTCTGTTTCATCATTCCACCCACTGCACTCAGTGGAGCCAAATCTGGGTATCAAGGAGCACATCTGTGGCTAATAGTGATTAATTCTCTTCCCAGCTAACAAAAAACCTGCCGACAAAGCCTTTTGGAGAATATGGAAAAGAGGAATGAGTGCTCACCAAGTAAAAATCTTAAGATCTTTCTAATGCGCATTTTGTTGGAACAAGTAACATCGAATAATTATCTCTGCTTGGTCACACAAAAGCATAAACAAAAACCAAACAGACTCCAGGAAACCAGATCTGTAGTTTTCCATATGCTACATGAGTTGGGACTGTACACGGGCTGCCTCTCTTTACAGCTGGTAACACTTTGCAGAAGGGCTGGGACTTCTCACTCTGAGCTATTGTCTTCCTGCTCTGCACACACTAGCTCGGTGGTGATTAGGCCTAAGCAGGACAGAAAACGATTTCCAAAAATATTTCTTTGGGGAAGCTGGTATCTGCTGAAGTTATCAGATCTAAACAACATGTAAAGCCATTACAATATGCCTCTCAGAGCTTCACCAAGCTGCCAAGAAATGCTATTAAAATTTGGCAGTAGCAGTGAAGAAGCACTGAAGGGCCGTGCCTCGCGTTCATGACAGTTCCAGAGCACAACAGACCTCCTACAGGCTTGCTTAGGATGACAGAAACCCAATAACATCAGTGGACTTTCTCCTGGTTTGCACCCATCTAACCAAGTCTAAACCAGACATAAGGAGGAATTTCTTCACCATGAGGGTGGTGAGACACTGGAACAGGCTGCCCAGGGAAGTGGCAGGGATGTGGCTGCCCCGTCCCTGGAGGTGTTCAAGGCCAGGTTGGATGGGCCTTGGGCAGCCTGATCCAGTGGGAGGTGTCCCTGCCTATGGCAGGGTGGTTGGAACTAGATCTTTACAGTCCCTTACAACCCAAACTATTCTATGATTCTAAGTCAAAACAGACTTAACTTTACACCAAAACACATGCTTAAAGCTATTTTCCCACTTTCTAGGGTGGGATCACTTTTGCTGATGTCTTGTTGATGACCTTGAAGCACTGTTAGAACTGCAAGACTTCAGTCCCAATGTCAGATTGGTGCTACCAGAACTCTTCCATCAAATCAAATATCTTTAAAAGTGTTGCAGCTCCCGTGCAGGTTATAGCAGGAACGCAGAAACCTGACAGTCCTAATCAGCATGTTCCCAACCCATTTCCAGGCTTTCTCACGGTTAAGCTGTGGTCATGGATTGTGATAAGAGCCCACATGCAACTAACAGCAGAGAAGGTCATTGTTATGGGGTAAATAGAAACTTGTGCTGAAAAACCTGAAGAGACAATTCTATCTGAATACATTTTTAAATCAGTTCGAGACTTAACTACAGATACACTGGACAAGGAATTAAATGCTGTTGGCTAAAAGGTCAGTTTTCTATAGCTAACATCAAGAAACTTTTGCTATAAATCAAGGCATAGCTATTTGTTTGCAGGAAATAACCCCGAAAAAGCAAGACTTAAGAATTGCAAAGTAGCAAGTTGACTCAGTAAACCCATAAAAATATACAGATGATGGCAACAAATACCTGAGCTCAGCTCTCAATAGTGAAAAAGTAATGATAAATCCCCTGGCATGTAACAAGAAAGGCAATCAGAAGCTGATTGAGAAAAAAAGAGACAAGATGATGAATTGGTAAGAGTTTAAAATCTTGGTGTTATAATAAAAAAACTGCAACCCCACACCTGAATGCTGGAAATTTGGAAGGGGAAAAGCATTGGTCATGATACAATATCTACCTAGTGGTTTGCTCGTATGATGGGAGCTTAGTTAAAAGATAACTAAATTCAAGGCAACAATACATATGCTTTATTGGATTTATATAATGTTATTATTAAACTAGATAGACTTCATTACAAATTTAAAAGTTAAAATTCTACAAGGAATAGAATCTATTTCTCCTGCTGAATTTCTCTGCTGTCCCTCCCAGGAGTTAATTGCTTCTTGTGACCAGTCAAACAGGAACTAGCATGGTCTATCTATATATATATTTACAGCTAAATGTTAGCCAGTTGCTGAGCTGGATACTAATAAACTTATGCTATCTTGAAAAATGTTTTATTCCTTAATAAAGAACAAGTTTATATGAGAACCAATACAGACAAAATGATCAGGAAAGGTGAAATAGCTGCTTTAAAGGCTGAACAACACTATGACCTCAGAAACAAATCTGTGATACATGGATCAGACATGTCTCTAGGAATAATGATTTAAAACCTGGCTAATGAAACACCAGGCTATTTCCTTCCTCACCACTTTTTCTGGTGGGATCATCAGTCCTTTAATACCCCTCACTATCAATTTCCTTCTTTACACCTCTATTTACTTCAGTAACTTCATCAGAGAAAACACGAAGGATTCCTGTGTATATTGTGAGTCACTTGGGCAGTCCCTGGGGGTGTTTAAGGCATGGGTAGACGAGGTGCTGAGGGACATGGTTTAGTGTTTGATGGGAATGGTTGGACTCAATGATCCGATGGGTCTCTTCCAACCTGGTGATTCTATGATTCTATGATTCCATGTCCACCCTGTGCTGAGGACTCCAGAACTGGACATAGAGCTCCAGGCAGGGTCTCATGAGAGCAGAACAGAGAGGCAGAATCCCCTCCCTGGCCCTGCTGGTCCCACTGCTTTGGATGCAGCCTGGGACACCGTTGGCTTTCTGGGCTGCAAGTGCATGTTGCCAACATGAAAAGCAGTGTAACCCATGAGTTGAAGCATCAGGTCCAAGACCTTTTGGTAAGCATGTTTTCTGGAATATCCCCTTAGAAATGTTTTCTTTAAGTTTGCTAAAACCAGCAAAGCCTGCCCACCCTCTTATGTCTTGTTTGATTAGTTTCTTTCCAAGTATGACATGATCGCGGTCCATATGTTTTAAATTAGGGTGAGGCACTTTGCAATGCTGTGACAAAAAAGAGTAAGTCATAACCAAGCCAACCAGCGGCATTTACATGTTTAGCAAGACCACAGTTATGATTGCTTAATTCTACAGACCAGAGCCACGTGAAACACAGCCACAGATCAGCCACAGCAATGGCTAATGCAAGTATTTTCTCCTCCATCTTCGCATCATCCAGGATATTCCTTTGCTGCTGTTGATGGGAACATTTGCCTCCTCAGTCATTTAATTGTCAATTCACACTCAGGTCTGGTAAACATCTTTGATGCTGCCACTTAATCAATGAAAAACCAAATGGTCTGGGAAGATCCAAAGATGTTTAAGGGCTTCTATACTGTAATTACCCTCCACACTACCTAAGCTTTCACAACTCAGGGTCTGAAATCATAAAGTAAATTACCAATACCATTTACAGATGACACCAAAGTCACATAAACTGCAATTAAGAAGTGTTACAATTTTGGCAGCCAGACCTTGCAGAACAGCTTAGGAATTAATATATTCAATAGAATTTAATTGAATATTAAATGAATTTAATATTGTCTCAAGACATTAGTGGCAGAAACTGAAGAATAACTTGAGAACTCGGTGGTAACAGAATAAAAGAAACCTCCTCTCTCCCCCAGCAAGTATCCAAAGAGCCCAACTTCCCAAACACAACAGCCATGGGCTGAATTCTCACGTGAGCCTGTGACAAACTTGAACTGTGAGGGAATGGAAACATTCTCCAAAACCACAACTGTTCTGAGCACAGTGTCACAGGGAAGCAGAAATTTCTCAGCAATACCTACACTGTCATCATATCAGTAAGTATCTGGATGGCCAGTAAATGTTCCTTAGATTGATTTGGGAGTCTTTATCATAACTGAACATAGCTTATCAACATTCATGCTGTGAGGGGAGCTCCCAGGCAATGTTCAAGAAGGTGTTCAAGACCAGGTTGGATGGGGCTTTGAGCAACCTGATCCAGTGGAAGGTGGCAATGTTCCTGGCAGGGGGGTGGAACCAGATGATCTTTAAGGTCACTTCCAACTCAAATGATTCTATGGTTCTACGAAGTTAGTTAGCATTGGGGTCTGCCTGGGCCTGTTGACTACCAGCTTCCCAGGCAGCAAGGTACTAGGTAATACAAAGCTCAAGTAAACAGGAGCTGCAGGCTTATCGGTGAACTTGAGTGCTTGTTTACTCTGTTATGATACAAACCTAGCAGTTATTTATCATTCAGCCTACTACATTAAAGGAGGTGGTGTCTGTCGACCATTCTTGCTACCCTGGCTCCTGTTCTGCTTGCTTTCTGCCTTAAGTGCTGGATCAAGCATTACCGAATCAAACCAGTTGCCCTCCATGTGTAGTTTGATCTCCTGTATGGATGTTCTGGTTTCCAGATCTCTGCGCAACCACTCACAATGCTCCTGGCAAATCACAGTTTGTGCAAACATCAATATCTTTGGTTCCTAGACGTTGCTCTCCTTCCCTAGGGTATATGACTCTCAGTCTTCCACCAGATGTCCTGTCTTTCATTGTTTACCTTTATAGAATCATCATCAAGCATTTCCATGAGACTGTACTGCAGCAGCAATGGCATTCATAGTGGTTTGAGTGAGCACAACAGAGTAACTGAGAACATCACTAGACAGCTCAGCAACTTGTCAGTAGGTTTAACCACATCATAGACCCAGAGTCCGTCTTTACACTGCCAGCAAAACTACGTGTGACTTTTCAAAGAGGCCAGATACAGGCACTGGAATAGATCTTTACAGCTTGGCATTGCTGCTGCCCTCTGAGGAAGAACAGTATGATGAGGTGGGAGAACAGCACTGCTGCCTCTTTTGGTCTAATGGGTAAAAAATGTAGGCAAACTATTTTTAGATGAAAGCATTCTGCTTGAATTAAATTCAGAACCAACTTGAAAAAGCAAGAATAGATGCAAAAACACTTTTAGTAGAAAAATATGTTTAAAATTCTCTAGAAAGAGCTTGGAAGATGCACTTCCTTGCAGACTTACACAAAGTTTAAAAGTGAACTGACAAATGCCACTCTCTGAGCTCCAAACAGTCGCTGAGGCTGGCTGTGCTCCCACAGGAGTTTTCAGAATGCTTTGGCTGAGCACAGCGATGGCGTGAAGCAGCACCCAAGTGAAGATAGCAACTACACATTGGCAAACTGGAGTAAATTGGTGCAAAGAAGGCAGAGTCATGGCAAGAGGCTTTTCAAGAATGGTTGTTCCAAGAAGCCCATCATCCTTTTACAGCCTTTTAATTATCCTTTGTCAGCTACAGTCCTTTGTTTACTTAGTATTCCTGGGCTTTATTCAGGATAAAGGTCTTGAAACCTGAAGCTGGGCAGCAGAGCAGAGAGGGGAGGACTGAAAGGAAGCCAGCCTGTGATTTCTCCCAGAGAAAATCCAAACCGATCGGTTGTGCCAGAGATCATGTCTCCTGCTGTTAGCTCTGTTCTGATGCCTCAAACTGAGTTTCATAGATTGACTTAACTAGAGATAAACCTTTTATTTAAAGAAAAATAATTATGCCCATGTTGTACTGCAGGGACACAAGATAACAAACTGCACAATGAGTTTAAAGTACTTAAAAGTTGTTAGAGCTGTGTTACTCATTCATAGATACCTTGTTTAAATAAAGCTATTTTTTTAGCTCAGAACATCCAGCAGTGTTACTATTTCATCTATTCCAAGACTCATCTCATGAGAACTACACTTGCAGAAGTGTCTTTAGGAGAAAAAACCAATAGCAGTCAGGACATAACCAGCTTAATCTCCAGGTTATTCAAAGTCACACTTAGACGAGTTCCAGCACCAGGTCAGGCACTGCCAGATCACCCAGTGGCACAGTTTGATACAGATCCAGAGTGGGCACATGATCACATTTTTCTAAAATTAGCCTGAACCTCCAAAGTGGAGTTTATGCCAACTTTACATGGCTCCCTGCCAGCAGCAGGGCAGCAGCAGGGCAGCATGGTTTGTGACTTCACATTAAAGCACACCAGTACCGCAGAGAAAACCTGGATCAGAATAAAGTCTATCAAGACAAATTTAATCTACTTAGATATTCTGAACACTTCTTGGTGAATTTATACTGGGAGGATACTTTGTTCTTATCAGGTGCTAGGAATTGTAAAACCAGGCTTACTTTGTTTATAAGCTACGGCACAAATGCACGGTGGAAGGGCCAAACTGATAAACATCTGGTTTGGTGTTTGGTACTAGCTGGAAAAAAAATACACAGTGGGAATGGAAATGCAGTTTTGCAGAGAGAGCAGCTAACAGAAAGTTACAATAACGCAGAACTTCCCATCACAAAGCACTGCTCCTCGTATCAACATGATTCCTTGGAAGAGGATACCCTTAATAGAGCCAAAGGGGATTGCACTCTGTATAATGGAGTCAGTAATGCTTGTTTTACACACTACTGGGTGGGTAAACTTCAGTCTGAGATAACAAGTGCTAGCAGCAACATAGATTGTCTGACAAATAAAAGATGCAGAAAACTCCCACTTAGGACAGGCTGCTGCAGTTGTGCCAAGTGTTGTTTTCCTTCCCTCATCCTGGATCTTACCCGCTCAACCTCATCTGCAATGGAACAGGAGCTCCTTATACTGAGGCAATGAACATTCACTGGGAAAGTGAGAAATATTATCCTTATTTTTGAAGCTAAAGAAATTTTGGGAACCATTTTGTTCTTTCATTCTTTCTTAGTATTGCCTTTCAGCCCCTGGATACAGTGTCAGACATCCTGAGGTCACTCTGTCTCCGCAGGCAGGAATCTGGCTCACCTGCCATGCAGAACAGAATATTTTCAATCACTCAAGTGTCACTCAACCACACTTTGGAGTGCTGGCTTCTTACATACCGGTGCTTTCTTTTAAATGGATGGCTGGTGTGTCACAAGCAGAAATTCAGTTTACAGAAAGCAGCCTCATACAATGAGATGGACAGAAGTAGGTTATAGGCAGCAATAACATAAAGCTCTCAACTCTGGCTGGAGAGCTCATGGAAAGAACCTGTATTTTCTTCTAGGGAGTTTTGAATTAAAGTTTTGCTTTCTTTTTTCTTTCTTTAAACCTGTTTTCAATAACTGTGGAGCTAAAAAAATATGACAATAATTATAGCTGTCTGTGCAAAACAGAAATGTCAGACCTCACATTTCCCAGCTGACCTTTCATCAGATGAAAATTCCCACAGCAACCTTCTCCAATCAGAGTCGGGAATGAGGAAAATTTGCAAAACTGCATTCTGCCCAATAAATTCATTTGTGTTGCAGAAGCAGAGGTGGGTGTTAAAATTTGGTCTAAGAAGTGTTCGCAGCAACATAGGTTGAGATTTGGTTGTTTGTCTTTATAACCATTCTTCAACTAAGAGAGACAGACTACTCCTTGAGGCTTTCTGTGCACTAGGAATTTTGTGCCATCCAAATTTTGCCCAGGTATGTTGTTCTGCATTAACCTTTGGATTATTTTCCATTTGCTAGATCTCTACTTCCCTGAATCAAGATAAAATTGCATAGCAGACTCCAGGGATTTTCCTCACAGCTCAAGTTGAAATACTGAGAAGCGAAAAATAGAGAAAAAACAACCCCCTCCCTCACTGTTAAACAGCAGAGAGAATTTAATATTTAATGTTTTAGCATAAGCATAAGATTGACATAAGATTAGCATTAAGGTAATAAAAAAGCAATCATACTTTAAAAGCTACTCTAAAAGAAAACATGCTCTGAACAATCAAAGAACAGACTTGCTGAGGTACTGGGTGTGATATCCAGTTATCGGGTCTTCTGGCTGCAGGAAAACAAATGACAGATGCTGCTGAGAAAGTCTGAGATAATAAAGAAAAAACTATGTTTTTACACAGTGCCTTGACTGGCTCCTTCCACTCATTCCCAAGTACTGCACTGAAAGTCACCTGCAAGAACATCCCCAAGGAGGAACAAAGGAAAAGGCTCTCAGTAACTAACCTGACAGTAGAGTTGGCTTGGGTCAATAAAAATGAAAGAAAACCTCAGAAACTCTCAGTCTAGATGGAAGCAGCCTCATACTGGATATCATAAAAAATCATCTTAAAAATAAATTACTTTTTCCCCAAAGTGCTCTGCTGGCTGGGTGTAAAAATATCACAGAATTCATGTACATAGGGAACAGCACAGAGGAATGTATGTATATATTTACAATTGGCTTGGGAAGAGATTTGGTAACTCCCAAGTTCTTCTTTCATGGAATCATAGAATGGTTTGGGTTGGAAGGGACTTTAAAGACCCTCCAGTTCCAAGCCCCCTGCCACAGGCAGGGACACCTCCCACTGGATCAGGTTGCTCCAAGCCCCATCCAACCTGCCCTTGAAGACTTCATGGGAGTGGACATTCCCGACTTCTCTGAGCAACCTGGGCCAGTGCCTCACCACCATCATTGTGAAGAATTTCTTCCTCATGTCTAAGCTAAATCTTCCCTCTTTCAATTTAAAGCCATTTCTCCTTGTCCTGTCACTGCATGCCCTTGTAAAAAGCCCCTCCCCAGCTTTCCTGTAGCTCCTTTCAGTATTGGGAGGCTGCTCTGAGGTCTCCCTGGAGCCTTCTCTTCTCCAGGCTGAACAACCTCAATTCTCTCATCTTGTCAACCTGACTACATCTCATACTGCAGCCCTAGGCCTATCATCCCATTTAGTTTTCCCAGGTGGATACAGGTTTCACCCCACAAACTGCTCCAGGCAGGAATCAGACACAGCTCTAGTTCCTTCTCCCCAGAGCACATTCAAGCACAGAATCCAGGTTCAATAACTGCCTAGTGTGCCAAGCTTGTCCTTTAACACCCCACGCTCGCTCCCAGCCGCACACTGAGCTGGCAGCTGCAGAGCTGCCTGCTCACCCCAGTGTCCTGGCAGCCGCTGTGAAGAGCTGACCTGTGCTCACCCAGGCATGCCCAGAGAAAGCTGAGCGCTCCACACCATCCTCGGTTTTCGTATTGCTTGTACCATGCTACAGCCTGACCAGGGAGACCAGGGAGCAGTTTATAGGAAACACAGAACTAGTTTCAGTCCTGTAGTCATTGTGATATCTGTTATTCACTGATCCCTTATGAGAGGACTGTGGCAATTACTAGGAGTTTTTCTTGCAACAGACTCTCAACTGTTACGAATCAATGTAATTTTAGTGATTTAAAGGCAGCCGTAATGATCCACAGCTGAGCATTGGGCCTATTCTATAAGGACAATGCTTCCCAACTTCCTCTAAGAGCTGCTCTTCAGATACAGAACTCTTTCTCCTGTTTATTATATAAGAATCTAAGCTCTGTCAGGTCCTGTGTAACTACAGCAGCCCAGTCTGAAGGATGACAGCCTCCCCCTTCATCCTACCATGCCCGGTGACCTGCTGTGTCCTGCAGCCCCCCATCAGCTGGAACACAGTCTGGCGTTCAAGCTCTTCAGAAGACTCCAAACTAAAAGGTGATAGAGGATGGAGATAAAACCAAGTAAGGGCCTTAACCCCTGGTGGTGGTTCCTAATGCTCCATCTTCCTAGCCAAAAGTACAAGTTTTAATAATCACTGTCTGGGATTCATTATCAGTGTATGGTCACATTCTGAAAAAATCCCAGGGGCTCTATAAATTGCAGCTGTAACCCCAGATTAATGCTCATAATCCCTGATAAAAACTCTGCAATAACATTTCTATAGCCTACAGAAATACTCCCACTAATATTCTTAATCCTCTCCCATTGGACTTTATGGTACTTCTGTGATTTTCAGGCAGTCCAGCAGTGACTAAATAACATTTATGACTGAACTCTGCTGGGTTCCATTTCCAGACCAGAGGGGTTTTTAATTTTATTTTGAGTTACACCCACACACGTACATATATCTCTCATATATCCAGGAAATGACAAAGAACAGATAAGAGAAAAGAAGATGCCTGTGCATCCTCTATTGCTTCTCCTACGTTTGCATACCTAGCTGGAAACTTATATTTCATGTCAGACCTTTGAAAACAGACCTGACATCATTCTGTGACTTCAACTGCTACTATTTCAGCATCACATCTTCAACTCTGTACTTGCAAAGAGCATACAGGGGGGCAGGACAAATGGAAGGAAGGGCCCTCTATTTTTTTCCCCTTTTCATTACATCATACTTAGTCTTATACTTTCTTTTCAGACCAAAAAGCTGCCAGTTTTCAAGTGTCCCTCATTAACTTTTAAAACCTAAGCTCTGCTGAAGAGGAGATATTAGTTTTTTCCTGGCACTGCCTGAAATGGCAATATCTGTATAAAAGTACTAAATCCTAATAACTACTCAAAGCAAACCAGAAAATACTGGCCCGTGTGAGATCTCAAATTGAGTATTTGTACACAATACATTCTACTGTGCAGGAATTTTTGCTGTGGGTGTCTATATATGCTTTTGGAAAGACAAATGACCAGGATGTTTAAAAGAAAATCACCTTATCAAAGTCAAAGCATAAGAAAAGATACAGCAAATAAGTAAGGATTTGCTCATACAGATATGCAGAGATGAAGTTCTGGTTGTCCTTAGTCAACCAAGCCATGATAGCCCCATGTCCAGCCCACATTGTACATTGAAACCCACACCAAAACCATTCAAACCACAGTTTATGCTCTGGGGAATGACTCTAAAACTTAAATCAGAGAACTTAGTGTCCTTCTAGTCCTGTCTCTCTGTGCTTTAAAAATGGGAAGAAGTCGAAAAGGTTCAGAATTCAGAAGCTGCCTTGCAGGATTGCTGCACACAGACTCCCTGGGCTCAAGAGCTTTATGGCTGGATGAAGCCCTAGCACCCTGCACAAAAGTCCTGGCTGCGAGGTGGGGGAAGAATGAATTCCGTACTGGAGGCTCGTAGAACTACATCTCACCGGCTGGTTTATGGTATCGATGGCTGGCAAACAAGGTTGGAAATACCTGTAAGGCAAAGCTAACTAGCAGCATGAGCATAAACAGAACGTCACAGCTAGAAGCTGCTCCTCCACAAATCATTCAAGCACTCTGCACCCCATCGGTTTGGCATCAGTACCCTCATACGCTGTGAGGATTCTGCGATTTAATTAATAGTTTTGGGGGGAATCACAGTGAAGGATGCCAAGTCAAATAATTTTAAATCTCATTTTGGCATAACGTAAGACCAAAAGATTCTAGAAATTTCCACCAGAAAAAAAGATCATTTGTTTGCTTTTCCTTTCAGAGTGGAATTATAGCCATATAAGCTCAGACTTTTTGATGTATACGTGTTTGGAGTTGCAGGGTAACAAGAATATAAAATCTCGATATGAATTTTTGAAGGTGCTTAAGTGAAAAAATGTATTTAAAGTTTCCAGGAATCATGTGGATATCAGATTTTTCAATTTATTGCTTTCTCACAGCTCAGCTGAGCCAGAGAACAAATAACTCCAAATTTCTATTGTACAGCTATTCCATCAGAAGCACTTTCCCCATATTTAGGGAAGGGGAAATAGGCTAATTTCAGGGAAACTGTAGCTATACTCTGCGCTTGGTTACATCACAGTAACTCAGCTGATTTCAAGGGAGTCATTCAGGATTTACACCATTGTAATGGAGCAGGGTATTCAACTTTGAATTTCTGCTGAAGTTTCAACGAAACAGAATGGGTGGCAGAACTAGGGCTACAGTAGGGTTTGAGTTCAGTGTAGCAAAAACTTGCCTGGGATTCCACACCATATATTCAGCGTACTGTTCACCTCTTGAATCTAAAAGATCTCACCCCTAGTGGCAGACCAGGAATGCTATTTTCAGTTGATGGAGCTAAGATCCTAGGAGAACCTGTAGGCCTGGTTAGATTTTGTGACTATGATCTTTTGTTTTAGAAGCTGGAAACTTTTGTTTGAATTAAATTTCATGTTATGGTAAGTATTCCTTAGTGCTATTTATAGGACAAGCAGTAATGCACCCAAATAATAGACATATCTTTCGGCAACTGAACTCACTCTGGTTCAAAGCCCTATGGATCAGCGTCCAAGCTTCAGGTTTTGTTTTGTCCTAGACCCTGTCCAAACAGAAGATGATAGTCAAGGTTCACGAATGCATTTTGTTTATTCTTCTGTCTCTGCACTAAACTGATTGGTTTTTAAAAGCAGAGAGAGAAAATATTGGATAACAGATAGAAAGTGTTTTACAGAGCCATGGATTCAACAGATCTGAAAGCTATTTGTGAGCTAGATTTCAGGTGAATGCATTTACCTCTTTCTTGCACTCAAACTGTTTAACTCACACTCTGTGAGAAATAGAGTGGCAGTGTTTGTTTACTGGGCTGACTTTCACATGACCAAAGCTGGACAAGAAGACACAGCACCACCCACAACCCTGCAGTGTTCAGGGCTCGAGTTATACGCAATTTTGTAACTATAGAGTAACTGAGTACAAAGATGCTAGTCTTGAGCACCAGCCAACCCTTCCTGAACTCGAGCTCTGTGACTGGGACTGTTTGAACTCGTCTTATGAAGACTAAAGTTTTCTTTACACCATCAGCTTACCCACACTGGTGTGAGGTAATAATAAGGTGCTAGGCTAGTCTCCTACCCAGTGGAACAGAGAAAGCAAACAGCAGAAACATCAGCAGAAAAAGTAATGTTTTCAAATAGAAATCAGTTTTTTAAGAGAATGTGTCTCACTAGAATCAGCTCTCTACCTGAGCTTGAAAATATCAGCACGCACACACGCATCTCTTGAATAACTACTGTACTGGTGATGAAAATGACTTGTGCGGCTATCGTGCTTTCCTTCAGTTAGAAGGCAGTTGTTAAAATGTGCAGCCAAAGACTGATTATGCTGAAAGGCAATTGTCCACCTTCCACACAGCCACATGGAATAACATCAAGACAGACTTGCAAAGGATCTATCGAAGGCCAAACTATTAGAAGTCCTTGAATTTATGATGCTGTTGAAGGAAGCCACAGAAATAATTCAGTAGTAATAGGACTTCAAACCTTCCCAGATGTACTGAATCTGATAAAAACTGAACTGTAGTTCTCGATTTTTACTTTCAAAAAACTAATGCATCTTCTTCCTTCCTTCCTTTCCTCCTTAAACTGATTCTATTTCCTTCCTTTTACTGGAGTGGCTAACAGCCAAAATTTCTGGAGTGAAGTCCCACACCAACATTCTACAACCAGTTTCCTGGGAGTGATGTCCCTAAGCAGGAGAATGAAGAGTATCTTCTAGATGCTTATAGCCCTTTCACAGTGCTTTCATTCTAAAGGCAGGCTCCTGAAGCCTGTAGCACAGAGCCCTTCTGACAAAGGCAGTCGGACCCAAACACAATCCATTAGGAAGCACCTGCCAAGATGAAGATGTGTCCTTAAGCTCAGGAGAAAGCTAGAGATATTTGAGCTGAAAGTCTCTAAATACCTTCTACAACAACTGCATTTCACACTTCTCCCTGTGAAGCCTGTTCTGTCAGGGAGGTAGGAAGATTCATGAGCACACAGACAGAATACTGGAATTGCAAGAAAATACAGGACATTTTGGGGGAATTACCTGGCTTTCAGTCTGTGGCACGGTCAATAGCAGCACAGATGAAACAGCAGATTTCTGCATGATGCCAGCCAGGAGCTGCCCTTTCCAACACCTTTTGCAATGTACAAACAGATCCCAAGCAGCTATGTAACTTGCTACCCTGTGCTTAGATTGCACATGCACTATGCATACACACACACACTTTATATTAATAGGTTTTATTTCTGGAAAGCTGCTTGAGAAGCTGCGTGCCTAACTGGGTGTGCTGGCAGGCTGCAAACCGCAGGATCATTAGGCTTGGAAGGAATCTCAGCTGGGTCAACCCAATCCATCATTCTGCTTCACAGCAGAAGTGATCTCACTATCCCTAAACTATCCCCAAAAGGTGGGTGTCAGGCTTAGCTTTTAATATCTCAGCTGACGGGGCTGGTCACCTCCCTTGGAACCTGACTGCATCGACTAACTCTTTAGACAGTTTTTCCTAAGTCTTCTCTGTTCTGGACTTATTGCCTAATCAAAATAATTGGTCCCCGTCCTCTTCATAGCAGTACTTAAAATGTTTGCAGACACTTATGTTTCCCAACAGTTTTCTTTTGGTCTAGACTGAACGTGACCCTTGGATTTTCCACAGAGATCGGAACAGTTGATGATCTCCCTGGGGCTGAGGCTGGGGCCTGGCCATGGCAGGTAACGCGGCTGTTTGGAGGACTCGACCAAGTGCTGGAATAAGCTATCAACATAATTCTGTCACTCACAGAAACAGGTTCAAACATTCCTCTCTTTCACCGCATTATGGTGAAATTTCAGTTTCTCCAGACTCACAATCACAGCTTATTTATTGCCACTTGGCCTTTTGAAGCAGTCTGCTCTTAAAGAGAAGTAAATTTGTTTCTGCTTTAGTACATGGGCTAGAATGCCGTCTACTGTGGCTAAGTGCAAGTTGGCACAGCATCCATGTTCAAACATGGATCAGAGAGTTCTAACTATTAAAGAGAAAAACTTCAGGGGACGATATATAATAAAAGACCCAAAAGAACCCAACCTATTCAGCCTATTGCAGAAAAAAACTCTAAGATTTGAATGCACTCTTTTAGAATTGTTTCTATAAGGAAAAGATAAGATGTCTTGAACTTTGCAAAGGCAAAACAAGATCAAATGCTAGTAGTCAGCTATATTCAAACTAGAAGCAAAATGGAAATTTTAATCATGAAGACAGGTTACCGAGGAAAGTGTCAAAATCTCCATCACACAAAGTTCTTCAGTTGAGACCAAAGTCTCTCTGAAAGAAGCCAGTTCAAACATGTGAGATTCTCAGGACTGTGTTGTATGCAAGAGACCATAATATTCATTTCCCGGAATCAGGTCCATATTCTACAATTTGGAGGTTTCCTTATGGGAAATCAGCTACAGAGTGTTTGAAGACAGACTACACTGAGCTTTGAATCAGCAAACAGCAATTCCATAACATTTTATGAAAGGTACTGCATTCTTTTCTCCTCTAATTTCTAACTGAGGATACTGCAGTTGGGGTAGGCAGGCAGAAAAGGAAGGAGTTGAAAAGCAGAAGGCTTGCCTATGTAAAACTGAAAGGAAAAATACCTGTGGCATATTTAGAAACTTTCCCCAAACCTTTTTGTTTTCCTTTTCTCCCCTAGGTTTGCCCTAGTCCTTGAGGAGGGCCTGCTGGGACAACTCTTATTCCCATTTCCCTGTCAGCAAAGGAATGATACACTAATTGTAACTCTCATCTGATTAAGCATCTGATGAGCTCCCACTTCCCTTCTGTTGTTTTGTTTTGCTTTGTTTCTTCTCACCTTCTCCCTCCCCAGTATTTGAGATCACCTCTTCTATCCCATCCAGCCTGCTCTTCTCCTCTCTGGATGTTTACCCTTTGATATCATTGGCCGCTGGTTGGCAATCACACATTTGTGTAGAATGTTTTTTTTTATTCCTTGAAGAAACACTTGAGGGAATGGAATTCCTTCCTTAACATTATTGATGTCAGGTACTACGGTTGCTGTGGTGACCGTAAGGTAAATTAAATCAGGGGATTGGGGGATCTAAAGTTGGATTATAGACTAAGTACGTGTTTAACGATGGGAGTGAAAAATAAATAAGGACCCATGGCTGTAGAAATTTAAAAACACAATAGGGAAAAAATGGCCTTTGCTGTTTGAAATCAAAACATTGAAACAGTGTCACACTGCAAAGGGTTAAGCCCTTTTAGAATCATGGAATGGTTTGGGATGGAAGTGACCTTAAAGCCCATCCAGTATCCACCCCCCTGCCATGGACAGGGACACTTCCCACTGGATCAGACTGCTTTTGTTAAAACATTACCATTTTGCAGCCTTTATTGTTATTAGTATTTTCCACTCCATGCTGAGAGATCAAGTGGAAGGGACAGCAAACATCTGCCATTACTGTCATAGTGTGCATAGAAAATATTCTCCATCTTTAAAAAAAAAAGGAATTCCCGGCCCCAGGCAGGACTGAGTGGCAAAGCTGCTCTTTTGTAGCTACAGTCACAACCCAAGCATTTCCATGCTCAAACAGGTGCTGCTCAGAAGCGCTGCTGTCCCTGCACAGCCAGACGGGCAGGCAGACACAATCAACTGTGCCTCATTTTGTCTTGTTGAGCCCAGTTCTGGTGGCACTGTCAGTCAAAGAACAGTGGGGTGGATTTCAAAGTTAAACAATCATCAATAGAGTGAAGTCTGACAGTTGGGATTTTTTTTTTCTTGAAAAGACCTCACATTTACCCTTGCTTTTAATTGAAAGCTGGCTGAAGGCTCCTGTTTAGCTCACACAGTGCTCCCTTGCTTAGCAAATATCTCTGATGTCTGTTCTTCCTGAAGTTCAACCAGTGAGCAGAGGTATGACAGGTGTACCTCCAGCCAGGAGTGCCGCACTCCAGCACTCCTCTGACAAGCTTACTATACAGTAAAAAATGATGGCTTCACATGCTGAGAGGCTACTCCTAGTGCTGTGGAAAGTAGTTTCACCAGCCTCTGTGTTCAGAGCTGTAGGACAGGCAAGTCACAACATACAGAGTCACCGTTACGGCAAAGGCCTTCGAAGACTCTGCACTCAACACCATCAAAGGACGACACACCCGATACGCCTGCACTGCCCTCCAACCACGCTTGCCAAACTGGTGTTTGGCTTTACTCAGAAGAGCCCGGTCTCAAGGTTCCACTGTACCCGTGTCCTCCATAAATTAGGTGAAGCTGCCGCAGGAGCCAAGCATTTCATACTCCATCAAAGCATCTGCTCACTCACAGGATTGTGTTGCAGTTCAGGTAAAGAACCAGTGAAACTATTCATGTTACTGACATGCAGCAAATGAGAACAGACCAGTAGCTCCCAGAGGAAGTGGGTATTTGAAGAAATCTATGAAATATATTTCTATCTTTACTAAGATTTTGGATTTATCTTCTTTCACAGTTTTGTGAATCCCTTCACAGATACTTGAACTCTGTAACATCTGCAGAAGATGGAAATATCTATCATGGGAGAACTGAGATAGTTGTTTGAACAATATCAAGGACTAACAAGGGAAAAAATGAATTAACGAGCCTATGCCGTGCTATAACCACCAGACAATGTCACATCTGTATAAGATGGATCAAGCTGCTTTAACACTTGATAGGGAGGGGCTGTTCCTTGGCAGCAAAAGGCAGCAGAGGGTGTAATGCTCAGGAACTCCACTCTCCCTTGCCCAGCACAACACTGTCATTGAGAGAAAAAAACAAAAGATGGAAAAACAAGGGAAGAAAAAAAATTTGGCTGAGCACATAATGGATAACTTGAATAACTGATATTTAAGTCATGTTCTTGTTTATTCTTTGAAACAGACTTCTGGTGAGCAATCATTCACCTGCTCTAAATTACAAGCAACTGATAAGTCTCCATTTATGAGTCCCCAGTCAACAGCACTTGTACTACAAAAAAAGCACAAAAGAAAAGCCAACAGTGTTTTTCCAGAACTAGACCACATAGAACAGTCTCCAAAGCAGAGCTGTACCAGATCCCTTGAAAATCTAGCCCCTAAAAAGAAGAGTCACAAAGAGTCAGGCCATTCAAGATAGTGAATTTCACTCTTTGTAGTTCCTTGCTAGATGTAGCTTTAGTTTTCTAAAAAAAGATTAAGCTGTGTGCTTGAAGACTGTTCTTTTTAATCTTAATATGTTTTGATTTTACACAGTGTAGAACCTTATCCAGAACAGCTTTAAAAACTGAAAGGAATAAGATCAGAGAGATGAGAATATGAAGCAGGATTTTATCCAACATATGACTAGATGTTTCCAACCAGGATACCGTGTTAAGGAGAGGAAAAAGAGCCATTAACAAAAAGAAGTATTTTTATAGGAGATCATCACAAACATGTTACCTCTGCTGACCTTTAGATAAAGGTAAAAAGGTTAATGCAATAATTTGGAAATTATTGGCCTGAAAAAGGACCAATTACTCTTTCAGGGTTGTTCCCAGATTTCTCCAGCATAGCTTCTAATTCCTGAGAGATCATTCGAGCTGTGTTGAGGCCTTACTCAGTCAGAGGCAAAATATTTGTCTGCCTTTGTAGTGGTTCTCTGAACATATAAAATGTGGAGTTTCCTTTTGTTCCACCTCCACCCCCAGCTGGGGAGGGTGCCAGAGCAGGCTTTCATTCATGGGACTACAGATTTTCCGACCATATACTGTACCGGAAAGAATAATAATAATTGGGATTGACTTCTCCCTAATGCATCCTCTCCAGTTTTAAGGGTTTAATCACTGAACCATCAGTTCCCTCAGTGCATCAAGCTATGCAAATTCATTTTACCCATTTACATCATAGCTCAATTTGGCCAGCAGCTTCCTCTCCCTGTTTTAAATCATTACCGTATTGATAATGCAGACCCAAACAAAGACTGCAGAAGAAATCCAGGGTTCTGGGTTCTTTCCCAGCTCCTTCATTAACTTGCAATCCAGTTTGGGTGAACAACTGGATTTCTTTACGCCATGATTTACTTCTAAGTTGGCATCAAGCATTAAAGCTTCTCTAGAACAGAGATTTAGGAAGGGCTAACTGTAAAGAAACTTGAAATGACATCTGAATGATGGAAATTACAAAGTAGGAGCTTCAGTAAGGGCCAGAATACTAATTTTAATCAGAAATTCCTCACAATTTCAGCCCTTTATTTTTTCAGATGTAAATTCTCCTAAATCCAATTTATTTTCAATCGACCTTCCTGCAAAACACACAAATGTGGATTCTAAGAAAGAAGACCAAGAAAGATTTGCTTTATTGCTACAACAGGTAGTCTACTCATGACTTAGCAGGAGTTCTGTCACTGAGGATCAAGCTATTTCATACTCCCCCCTGAAATACATGCCACATTTAATTCAGTGTTATATACTCTGGAGATGGGAAATTAAAAGAATTAAAATTTAAACTATACATGATGTCAAAAATTGCAAACTTGTAGCAGTTAAAACACCCAGAAATCTGGAGTCTAGGTCAAGAACACTTTAGGAACACTACTAACAACACTTTCATGGATAGTTCATAATCAATATATCTTATTTAGATTTTTGTAAGTGACAGTGATACCTTAAGGAAGGTATGAAGATCGTTTTTAGTTTTCTGATGTCACTTTGCTTACTATTTTGCATTCTGAGAGAAGACTGCTTTCTGAGGACTGTATTAACTTCTCAATGTTACACCATTATTAAGTCTCTTCTCCCCATGAAGAACAGCTTGTCTGGAGGAAGTCTAAGTTTGATTTGTATTTCTACAGTAGAACATAATAGAATAATTTCTGCCTAGGTTTGCCATTCATTAAAATGAGTGACTATAATGCTTCTCTTGCTGATGAGCTTTTTCTTCATTTAAAATAAAAAGGCACTTGTTCCTAAACTTTTGAAAGAAGATAAAGTGATTGGATGAGAGAGCAAGCAAGAGAGAGCAAGCAAGAGTGACTGTTTGGTTGATTTTATTCACCAATCAACCTCACTCCTATCTGATGGCTACAGCTTCAGGAGCGAAAAGTCATGTGCTCTCACTCTTTCTGACCCAATGAATCCTGAATTCTCCATGACCCATTGGTTCACGGCCTTCCCTCCCCATATACAAGGGAGAAAAGGAACTTTACAGGCAAGTTTTGGTAGCTCAGTTCAAATCCCAAGTCACAGCTGACAGTTCTGGGCAGCATAGCTGCTTAAAACACACTCCATTCCCCTCCTCTTCTGCCTCCCCTGTTCCCAGAAAAAAACTGGCCTTCATCTCTCAATTTCTGATTTTACACAACCTGTTTCTCTGACAGCGCAATACTCAGGAGCTAATTGTTTAGAAGGGATGGACAGAGAGGGAGGCAGGCAGGACAGGCACCATGCAGCCTCTAGTCAGACTGACACAGCACCTTTGAAAAGAACAAGACTGCTGATGGACACAAACCACGCATCGCACACACCAGGCAGATACCGCACTAGGCTCCCTGCAGGCTCAGGCAGCACCTACATTCATTGACATTTCGTCCATGTGTTCAGCCCTGTAAACTTAAATGTCCTTTAAAAGAAAACCTAATGTATTGCAGTGTAGCTACAGGTATTGCACAGGGTATATAGTACAATGTGCATCGACAGAATTGAGATGTACCTTGATCTACTTCTGAAAGAACAGGCGGCTGACAACTATTTCTTTCTCACACAGGCTTGTTACAACGGGAGAACTCTTTTTTTGGTTTCTAACATAAAATAGCGGTGCCAGTAACCCAGTGAATTTACAGGCTCCTGTCAGTCTTCTAAGAAGCTTTCCTGCTGATGCTGTTATTTTCATGAGTAGCAAGACGAAAGCTGAGACCAGAACTCAAACCCAGAACTCTGCCAGCCATTATAAGTGAAAACCCAGGAGTCCTGACTCAAGCAGCAAGCGGTGCTGTCTAGAAATTAGGCACACTAATCAGACTATGTGCTGTCACACACAACTTCAAGGATCTCAGATCATTTCTTTGCCCCCCTCCTAGATCTATAACTACCAGCATTAACCACAGTCCACCTGACTACACGTTTGGTGTAACTGCAAACTGTTTTCAATCTGAGCTTAGTTCAAAAGGCAAACGGTATCTCAAGGAGCAAGCTGACCCCACTAGCTGACCCCTAGGGAGTTAAGAGAGCAGCCAGCAGCAGAGTCAGCCAAAATGCTTGAGCTAAAGCCAGCTAAGAAGCCAGCCAGGCAAATCCAAAGCTGCTGGACAAATACATTCTGGAGCAGAGTGTCTGGGATCCTGAGCTACTGCACACACCCTGCTTTAGTGGATATGGGTGTTGGCTTGAATATACCAGCACAGAAGAGAGGGTGAACAGGGGAAGCAAGATGGACCTGGAGTCATGTAAGAGGCCTATTCACTTTTTAATAAATTTGTTACTTGCAAGTAGCAGGTATGTTTACTAGAACATAATCTCCTATTTTACAGTAAAAGGGTTTTACAAGAAAAGGATATGTAAAAGGATCTTAGAATAGACCCTTACAGAAGTATAGAGGGCTAGAATAGACAGCTCAAGAAAAGTGTGATGTGTTTACCGAAAGCCTTTACAAGCTTCAGAAAGTCCATTTTTCAGTCACTGTTGAGCATAATTGCTCTTCAAAGCCAACAGACAGAAGGACTTAGGGAAAACTATGATTCTATCTATGATTCTATGATTCTATGAAGACATGACCTTCACTACCAAAAGCAGCAGGAAGCAAGACAATTTATTAGGATCACTAATTGTTATTCAGTCACTTCCATATCTTTATTGTAATAATAAAGCAAACTATTTATGAATTTCAAAAACCTGTGTAGATGATAGGACACAAGAAAATCCATAGACACATGGTCTGTTCTCCCACTAATTAGTCCTCATGGAATACCACAAGATGATTACTGCTCACCTCATCTTTTTTATCTGGAGGTTACCATTAGCAACAGACAGTAAAAGCAAGACCGAGATAAGTGTTTTTCTGACTTAAAAAACAAACAAACAAATATATTCTAACAAACATAGTTCACATATATCACTGCAAGGCAGTAAACACAGGTGGTTGCCAAGTGGCATGCTGAGTCAGTTGGATGTCACAAAGGCATTTACCATTACAGCTTTACAGCCTGGTGATAACTTCAGAACCACTGTGTAACAAATTTTGGATAATCAGCTTGTACTTGTTGGTATTCTTTGCAATGAGACTAAACATAAGGTGAAAGCATAATCCATGTACTTTACCATAAAATGACTCTTTTTCTTATCTCAGTTTTTCTTACTGGGGCTGACCAAAAACATAACAGCAGTGCAGTCATACAGCAATATCTCTCATATCAGCCGAAGGGAACAGATGCATTTCTGCCTCCCACATAAGTTTTCAAATTTATGTCTAAACCAAAAAAATTCATTGGTCTGGAACAAGCCAAATCAGAACCTCCAAATTTTCCATGGAAGAGGTGAATAATACCCTCCAACACTAGAACTGGAACAGGCAGATGCAGGTATTTAGAATCACAGAATCACCTGGTTGGAAAAGACCCACCAGATCATCGAGTCCAACTGTTCCTATCAAACACTAAACCATGCCCCTCGGGACCCTGTCCACCTGTGCCTTAAACACCTTCAGGGAAGGTCAATCAACCACCTCCCTGGGCAGCCTGTTCCAGTGCCCAATGACCCTTTCTGGGAAAAACTTCCTCCTAATGTTCAACCTAAATCTCCCCTGGCGGAGCTTGAGGCCATTCCCTCTTGTCCTGTCCCCTGTCACTTGGGAGAAGAGCCCAGCTCCCTCTTCTCCTTCTTGTAGTGAGGGGCCCAGAACTGAATACAGGATTCAAGGAGCAGTCTCACCAGTGCCGAGTACACAGGGAGAAGAACCTCCCCGGACCTGCTGGTCACACCATTTCTGATATAAGCCAAGATGCCATTGGCCTTCTTGGCCACCTGGGCCACTGCTGGCTCATGTTCAGTCACTGTCAACCAACACCCACAGGTCCTTCTCCTCCTGGCAGTTTCCAGCCAGACTTTTCCCAGTCTGTAGCACTGCACAGGGTTGTTGTGCCCCAAGTGCAGGACCCAGCATTTGGTATTTAAAAGGATTACAGCAGACACGCAAGGTTCTGCTAAACACACATCAGTAAAAAGGGATCACTTACTGAATCAGGACCACAGAAAAGTGACCATAACCTTCTTTAGTAATCACATCCTAGAAAGAACTCCAAGACCTCTCAGAATGTGCTAGACTCTCTTATCAAATCATTTACAGCTGTGTAAGACGTGAGTCAATATGAAAACACTGGTGTAGAAGGTGATAAAAGGAGCTATTTCTTATAAACTACAGTGTTTTCACTTGCTTCTTAATGATCCTAACAACTGCTAATTTTCTGTCTGAAAAGGAAACAGATTCCCTGACTTTTTCCCCAGATAATCTAGTGCTGCCCATAAGAAGCCCTGTGAACAGCAGTAGAAAACCACCAGTTCTACCTTCCCATAAGAGGGTTTTTCCACATTTCCATGTATACCCAATTACCCTGTTTCAACAACAATGACAAAAAATGAGGCTTTGGAAGACTCCACTCTCTTGCAAGCGAGCTGCAATTGTCTGTTGAACCATCAGGACAGCTCTGGATGTTCATCTGGCTCAACTGCACGTAGACCGCACATCCGCCCAGCTGTACAAAGCAATCATGGAAAACTAAAGATACGCCCGAACACGCACACCAGCAATGAATGGGCCCTGAAGGATTTGATGAATGAAAAATAGTCAGTATTGTGAACTTACGTTTGATTTCCACTGTTTAGGGAATAAGGCTGACCTTTCAGTTACCATGCAACCCAGGAAAGTGGGAACTGAGAAAGAGTGTGTCACCCTAACAAAGGGCTTGAGTCAGCTATTGCTCAGCATCTTATGGACCATCTGCTGTCTGGATGCACGTCCTCATTTAAAACCAGTCCTTTGCCAAGGAAATAAAATGAAGCCTGAACTCTTTCTTCCTGAAAATAGGATGAAGGAAACATTGTATCATCTTGATACACCACTACAAAAGTCAGCTAAACCCCAGGCAACAGCAGAGACAAATGAACTGTAAGGGCCTACACAGAATCAGTTCTCCCGTCAGTTTCTCTGAGGGATAAACTCCTACAGAAAATGAGAAATCTGAATCTGATAACAAGAAATGCCAATTGAGCTTTATAAGCCGACCGAGATGGAAAACTGAGTCATTTCACTTCTCACCAAAGCTAATTATTTTATAGACAACAAAATAATCAGGACAGAAAAATACATGCTCCAAAATTCTGCAAATGTTATCCTGTCTCTTTTTGCTTGTCAAGGCAAAAAGTGAAACAAATCTCTTTAATGACTGAAATAAGAACTTCCACGTAAATAATCAATTCATGCAGAGAACCAGTGCAGAAGGAAATTAGAAAATGGATACAAATCTGCATTCCCAACTAACCTCTATTTTGTTCACTAAGTCAATGCATAAATCAATAAGATTCTTTGTGCATTTTCACAAAGGTGGTTCTATCAAGCTTCCCTAAAGATTTTCATGTGTATATACACACTGCACTTGCAAATGGAACTGTCAGGAGCAGTACTCTGCTCTACACTCAGCCCAGAGAGGTGCCAGTGAAGTTATCACTTTAGCTGAGGGCTCTCTTGCCAAGAACCATAGAATCACTAGGTTGGAAAAGACCCATTGGATCATCGATGCCAACCATTCCCCCCAGTCTCTAAACCATGTCCCTCAGCACCTCATCCAGCCGCACCTTAAACACCTCCAGGGAAGGCGAGTCAACCCCCTCCCTGGGCAGCCTCTGCCAGTGACCAATCACCCTTTCCATGAAAAGTTTTTTCCTAATGTCCAGCCTGAACCAACCCTGGTGGAGCTTGAGGCCATTCCCTCTCGTCCTGTCCCCTGGCACTTTGGAGAAGAGCCCAGCTCCCTCCTCTCCACAACCTTCCTTCAGGTAGATGGAGAGAGCAAGACTTCATCTTTTAAAAGCAGCTGAACATCTAAGAGAGTTCCTGTCACTTGCAAAGACACAGAAGTTCTGGAGAGATCACAGAGCAACTGACAATGTTGAAGAGGCACAGAGAACTCGGAGCAATTAGTGCTGAAGGGATTAACTGTCCTCTTCTTAACTGAAAGAAACCCTGCCAAATGTAATTCAGGTAGAACCTAGAACTTGTACCAACATTTACAATTTGAAATTTCATGCTCAGGGTAAATATTTCTTTCTCCTAAAAAGAAGTGGTTACCCACCTTGGGCTTTGATATCAAGTCAGTGGTCACTTTCCTTACACGTTACTTCAGGCTTTGCAACTGATTTGCACTGCCTTAATTCCACTTCTGCTAAATATACCTTTCTGCTTTTGCAGGCCTCTGAGATCCTGCCTGCAGGGAAGCTGGGGAGGGGCTCTAGTAGGGAGAGAAGGGACAGGAAAAGGGGGAAGAGTTTTCAGCTGAAAGAGGGGAGGTTTAGATAAGATCTTAGGAGGAAATGTTTTCCTGTGCAAGTAGTGAGACCCTGGCCCAGGTTGCCCAGAGCAGTCACGTCTGCACCCCTGGAGGTGTTCAAGGTCAGATTGGATGGGGCTTGGAGCAATCTGGTCCAGTGGGAGGTGTTCCTGCCTAGGGCAGGGGAGTTTGAACTGGATGGACTTTGAGGTCTCTTCCAACCCAAACCACTCTATGACTTTGTCACAAAATATGGGATTTGTGAAACTAGATGGGAAATTTCTCAGGCCAAACTTCTTAAAACTCTCTTTAAAATACCTGCAAAGTTAAGTTCTATCATTGCTGTCTAATATAATGATGGTTACAACAGGTGAAAAAAACTGGTTCAGTTCAGTAAGGATACCTTGGTCTAATTCTAATTTGATAAAACAGTTTTCTGTCCTTCAAAACTAATTAACACTAATTACATTGATATGAGACATATGACAACTCAGCAGTGTTGGCAGAAGCTGTAAGTCTTACCAGGGAGGACAGCTGTCGTGCTGTACGCAACTGTCAAAGATAAGACAGATGTCACAAAACCAGCAAATAGTGGGGAATGGCTAGAAAGTGAGCTTGGGTATGAAGAGAAAGATGTTCGGGGTTTTTCTTCTTTAATGAGCCATCTAAATTGAAACCCTTGGCTGCGAAGGCGCTTCTGACTTTTTCTTGAATCAGTTTCTGCAGTCCCAGCATGAGGTTTATAATTCTAAAGGTAAAATATAAAGTTAGATAAGCTGAAATAACATCTCCTTTTTTTTTGTTAACATTGCAGTTTTGCACAAAGATATTAATGGAAGTAATTTACCCTTATACTTTCTCCCTTTGCTTTGAGCTATATGAACTTTCAGCAAAACATCATCATCATATACCTGAGTGGCATCTTTTATGCTGAAGGTGAGCTTTCCGCTTTGACAGGTCTCACAGTTACTTTTGATGTATTCTTTTTGGGTTTTTATCACATACATTTTCAGTCATTTATAAGTTCATATTCAACCATACTTTTTTAATTCCTGCTTAATGGTTTTCTTTGGGAAGCATAATTTTCAGTAGCTTTTACCTTTGCACTGTCACATTTGTTACTTAGATTATCAGCCAGCTTAAAGCAAAATTATTCTTAATCAGAAATCATTTGTTTTTCTCACTTCATTTTTCCCACTGTTCCATCCAGAATTCAGTTGTATTGCATAGATCTGTAACACTACGGTCAGGTGGTCCCAGTCTATCACTTGCCCCAATAGGAGAAGAACATCCTCCTCAGGTGTAACTCTGAATGATAAAGAAACTAATGCTAGTATGGCAACAGTATTTGCATTTATACTGAATTACACAGCCACGCAGTGCAATGCAACTGACATATATCTGTGTGCATGTCACAGATCATTAACAATGTCATTACTGTATTGCCTTTTCAAAGACAATTCTGGTTAATGGCCTCACTTTTACAGTTTCTCTTCAGACAATGGGCAAATTTAAGTACTATTTGTGCACAAACATGGACACATTATATGGGAAAGAAATACATTTAGATTGATGGCTCATAGTTATGAGATCATTAAAAATGCATTCAAAGGTGTTTTCAATGTATTGCAACTCCACTGGAATTCTGCCCCTCATTTCTTGTGACGTGAAAACAATCCGTGCCAAAAAGTAACCCAATATTAAAAATCGGGTGCAGTTCCAATGTAGCCAGCTAGGAAAATCTCACTGATGGAATTAAAATGTGATTGTTAGCAAAAAGGCTTTCCTTTTTAGTAGCTACTCCACTTCAAAAGCAATTTGACTTGCAAATGAATGTGTAAAACTGTAAAAGACTTCAGGAGAATCTCCAACATTAATGATCAACTTTCCTGCAATTCGATTGAATTTCAGCAATTGTGCATTTGATCCTCAAACAAGAGTAGAGGAACTTAGCCAGAAGGCTCTAAATAGTACAAACATTTGTGCACTTTTACAAGGCAGGTAAAGACCTAAATTATGTTGCTAATTAATTTTATATTTCCTTTGGCTACCCAAAGAAACCTGGAGCTGTTCAGCGTTCATTGACTGATGGGGTTTTGCCAAGTATTCAGGTATGTTTTTAACAGAACAAGCCAAGAAAACTGAGATCATGCTTTCTACAACAACTATGGGGAACAAAGTCAAATTCAAAGCAAGTACATGCAAAGCAAATACATATATGAGGCAGAAAGGAAGAAAAGAGTACAAAAGCACGCAAGACATTTAAAAACCTGTAAAACCTTAAGGCTTATGTTAGTCTGGAACTACGACAACAAAAACAAGACTATAGTTCAACAACAACAAATACCAACCTTCTGCATAGAAAAATATTTAAAAGAAATTGAGGACAAAATGCTAACTTGATCCACTCACAAAGGACACAAGATGTGGTTTATGCTATGCACACACTGTCAAAATAGTTTACGTAAGACTTAATTGTTTTTTGTAATTGAGCATGGCACAATCACCCAACCTTTCCTACATACCTAGCCTGTGTAGGTGTGATGCCCTGGAGAGAAACAAGGCAGATACGGTGAATACAGGCAGGACATTAAATAGAATATTTTACCTTTAAAGCTGCTTCCCTGTCTCCTTTTACCCTGAACAACCTTTTTTATTTTTCTTAAAAAGATCTCTTAATTCAAGTAATGAAAACTTGTGTTCATATCAGCTTTAAAGTTACTTAAACCCTGATTACCATACATGAGTACCCTTCATCCGTCAGCAGAAAGCAACAGCATCTCTTTGTTCTTAGGCCACAAATGAAATCCAGCACTATCTTCTCCTTAACCAGTGAACAAGTTAATCTATTCAATTGATATGAAATGGGTATCATTTATTAACTGCAATATGAGTCATCAAATATCAAAATACTTTTCCTCCCCCACAAAGACTTAAATCACTAGTCTTCTCATTCTCTTATGCAGCTTTTTTCATCACAAATGAAATCACAAACCTATACAGCTACACATGCGTTTTAACTCAAGGGTTGTTTTTTTAAGGGTTTGTTTGTACTGCTGTCATGTAAAGAGAGCACTGGAACTTCAGTAAGTGCACTAACATGAAAAGTTTTCTCCTACCTATTTTATTTCAGGCTTCGGAATTGGAAATACCCTGTTCTGAACAGTATCAGAAGGCTTTAATTACACATTAAAACCCCCAAACAAATAATAAAACCAGCTGTTTTATTTTTTTTTCTGCTGTTTCTCTTAGTTTGGCTAAAACAGGTCCCTGTCCACGTAACTTCATTTAAATCTATATTTTCCACTCAAACTGAATTTAAATGTACAGAATGTCACTCAAGTTTTGTTATTAGGATGACCCAAATCTATTTCCCCCTCACTGCAAATATAGAATGTTTACGACACAAAAACATCACAGATTCACAGTCACCTGTAAAGCTTTATCTGTTAACTCCTGATGACACATCTGCTGGATTAAGGATTTGCTGGGCTCCTTTTGTTAAGGTTACTTAAACAAGACAAACACTGCTTAGAAGTAGTGGAATCAGTGTGTTATTTAGCCAAGGACCATTACATTTGACATTCTTCAAAATAGTGGATCTTTATTTACAGCTTCAGCTGTCCTGTCAGAAATCTGATCAAGAATTGCAGTCAGGTTTTCCTCCATTCACAGCAGACACACCTGTTTCATATGACCCCATGTTAAGTACAAAAGCCATTCCTTGACTATATCAGAGACATAACAGTCATCCAAGAATCTACTATGTGGATCTATTGCTTATAAAGGTACTTACTTCCTCACTAAAGTGATTTCCAGTTTTTCCATCCTAAATCACTCTAAAATGATTCTCAGAATCAACGCTCTGTCCTCATCAATAATGATAATTTTGACATCAGCTCATTACTGAGCTATATAGAACATCTCATCCCAACTCACTGCAGGGGCATTGGAGTGGATGACCTTTAAAGGTCCCTTCCCACCCAAGCTATTCTATGACCCCTCTCAGGACTACCACAGGGATCTGCACAAGCCAGGGATCTGCTCACAGAAGTGCTTTTACTTTCTTAGCAACCAAGCAAATCCTTAAAGATGCAGACGTACAGGTAGGAATTTTGTTCATAGTTCAGAAAGTTTTTCTTACTGTGTTGGAAAATAGATGAGGATACAGCAAATCCATCCCACCACTTAATTCCTAAAGAGTCAAAGTTTTAAGCCCTGTTCTTCAAGGCAAAATTTAACAATTCATCCCAGTCACTGTTGCAGCGTATTTTCATAAACACCTCTATTATTTCTTTCAGAGGAAAAGGGATAAACGACCCCAAACACCTTGCTCCAACCTACTCTTCAATGTCTGAATTTCAAAAGTTTTGGCCTCTTTAATGTAAGCTGTTTAAGTATTAGCATCTTATCCAGCCAGACACTTTGAGTCACTGTTTCAGAATCGGATTGATCATACACTGTTGAAATTGTCTTTACCTGGTATCACTCAGTTAAGCTAAAAGAACTTATATCTTGTTCAGAAAACATGCAGGTTCGACTATCTTCATCTCTAATGAACTAAAAACCCTCTCTTAATTGCTAAGAAACTGGATGCAGGAATAAGATTCCATATGTGTCTGTTATATTCTGCGTACTCTGCCTCTGTACAAGCTTTACGTGTAGCAGTTCCAGACTTTAAATGAGAGGGCCAATGCTAACAAGATGCAATCCAACTACACGTGTTCGGAGACATGAATAACCATCTGAGACAAACGGCCTTGAAATTACATTCTTACGGGAAAACGTTACGTTGTATATTAAAACATACAAAATCCTGCTTTATGGTCCCCGAAGAAATGGATATAAATGTGCAAGTGCACAGAACATTCACATTGCTCTCCTGCCCATGAGCTGCTACGCAGCAACACAAGTCTTGGCTTGAGGCAACTGTGTTCCTATGCCAAAATTGTATGGAATGCACAAAAAGGTCAGGGCTTGGAATTTACATGTTTCGCAGTTATTTAGAAATTACGGGAAAGAGCACTTGGCTGCTACTGGTACTGCACAGGTGGAGTTAACTGAGAGTGTTCTGTGGGTCATGCTTTTCCAGACAGGATTCCACTTTATCAGAAGTGATGTCAATGTGCATATGGCTGAAAAGATGAGAGAAATTAAGGGATCACCTTCAAAATTCTATCTTTGCACCATCTTTCCATCAGCTAAGTCTAGGCTTTATGTTAGAAGATCATTATCTGAAAGATAGAAAATTAATAATAAAATATTTAGTCTAGGTATGTGGAAAAATGGTAAGAATATTATTCAAAGTTTTCATTTGATTATGCTCTTCAGTGAAACAAGGAGCTCAATGAAAGAATTCACTGGTCTTTCTCTCCCTAAGCAAATCCAAACTCCAAAACTTCTGAAGTGTGTGCTGCTACTATTATTATTATTATTGTAAAAGGATAGTGTCCTCCAGCTGTAGCAGCGTATCTAGAGACAATTAAACAATTTAAATAGCTGTGTGTCTGAATTAAAACTCATAGACTGAACAGTGTAGAAATTCTCACCAAATGACTGCCGAGACTGTGCTAAGTGTAAGAGAAGTAGGCTCAGCACAGCTGCTTGAATTTGTTTAAACTAACAGATGAGATGTAGCAGCAGGTTTAAAGTGCTGAGGCTGCCAGACCAACAGAAGTCAGCTGAACATAGTGTTGTTCTAGAGAAGGGAGCTTCGTTTTACCTGGGAGTTAAATGTACATGAAGAGCTACAGCCTCTACAGCTGATGAGGTGTTATGAGCAGAAGATATCCTAACGCCTGTACCAGACAGGGACTGTATTCATGCACAATAGGAGAAGCTACCCTATAAATACAAGATTTTTCAATAAAGGGGCAGAAAGACAAGAACAGGATATGGCACTGCAAGAACTGAAAGGGATGATAGACACGAAGAAGGAAATGTGAGAGCACGCAATAGGAAAAAGGAAAGAAACAATGAGAAGAAACACTCTCAGCAATTCCAAAGATAAGCATTAGGCTGACTCTGAACAGCTGTCAACTACATGGGACTCAAATTTTTGTGCTCTCAATACTGTGCCTGTGAAAAACACTACTGCACATTCTTACCATTTCTTGGGAATTAAACACAGTACCCAATGCTACTGCATTCAAATTAAGGAATGGATTTTTCCTTTTGAACAAAAATAAATGCCTAAGAAATCCTTCAGGATTAGTGGCAGCTCACGAAAGAGTGTCCCAACCACAGCTTTCCAAAGCAACACGTTCAGCTTTGTGGGCAAAGCAGCAGACTTTCCACAACACAGAGAGCGCTGCTCAAGCAGAAATCGTCAGTGCAGGGAAAGTTAAGAGTGTCTGGACAGCACAGTGGTGGGTAATGCGATACAGATGATTTCACCTTTAGGTCTCCAGTTCAAAAACATTCAGCCCAAAAAGTGTCATCACCTGATAGTTTTTACCACTTCTATTTACAGTAGAAAATATCCCAGAGGGGCAAACCCAGATCAAGACTTTCTGCCTACTCCCTCCTGCTGCTAGGCTTTGTGTTCATACCAAGGAGCAGATCTGCTCTACAGATATCACCTTGTAAACAAGCCACAGATACAGAGGACATAAGCAGAGGAGACTGAAATGCATCTTCAGAATTCAGTGAGTCAGACAAAAGAGGTTCTGACTCCCAAGCTGATGACATTGTGCTATTCATGTGTTAGGATAACTTCTCCTCCCAGTCCCAACCCCCTCCCCAGAAGGCAAAATCCACACATGTGCAAGATCTGAACTCCAAAATGCATCAGCTAGGCAAGCTCATCATATTGCTTTTATCCCATGTGGAATAGGGCTGATACCTCCTAGGAACACTGGACTCACTGTACATGGGCTGCAGAGATGATCTGTGCACCCAGGGAAAGCGCCCAGGATTCCCAGAGACCCAGCAGCCTGGACTGAACTACTGCTTGGAGTGTCTAGGCAAAGAGGTTTTTTAAAAAAGTGCTTAAAGTTCATTGTTATGCAGATAAAGCATCCAAGATACAAGGATCTGAGAAAGAGGTCTTTCTTAATAATTAGATTAAAAGGAGCAGGGATCAATGCTCTCACTCTGCTCTCCTGGTAGCAGAATCACCTATGATTACAATTACAGAAAACAACAGTAAAGAAACCTTTAAGTGAATTCTTTTCTAGCTCCAGGAGGGCCTTGCCAGGAGAAGCTGTCAGGGTGGGCAGGAATCCTGCTGAAGCTTAGAACATTGTTTCCACCACAAACTTATATGTCCCAGACAATTACACTTTTTTCTCAGTAAAATAATGATAATAAAAGTATTAGAAAAAATGAAAGCCTTAAACATGAGGGAGCCCATATAGAATTAAGCACTAAAAGCTTCAAAGAGCTCTGGGTTCTCTCTTGACATCTTATCTTATCATATCATATCATTCCATATCCATATCCATATCCATATCCATATCCATATCCATATCCATATCCATATCTCATGCAATCAGCTGCCTCATTGCACCACTCTGCAATAACAAGCTGTCATTTTCTCACTACAATTCTATTTCCACTGCAAATCATTTCAAGTCTGACGTACTCACTGGGGACTAAATAACACGTGACCTTATCTTACTTAAACATGGTATTAATTTTAACAAGAAAAAAAAGCGATGTATGAAATCCAGGAGCTTAGGGTAACTGGGGGCATGCAGATCTACCTCGGGGGGTACCATATGGATTTAATTTTCCCTACATTTTTTCACCAGACTAAGAACCACAGTAACGTTTTGCTGTAGGGTTGCACAAAATCATAACTCCAAGTCTTGCCTAGAAGAACCAGAGGTCTGAGTACTGCACTGGGCAGAGAAATCCACAGCAGTTGAAGAATTGCAAAAACCTTATGTAAGCTTGATTTCTTTCCAAGATTTGTCACAGAACTTGCAGAACTTTAAAAAAAATAATCACCTTCTTGCTCAAAAAATATGAATATGCACCTATTATGTAATACAGATGAAGCCAAATTCTGCTTTCAGATAGCGTGTTGAAGTGTGGAATGAAGTTCCAGTTTTCAAGCTGCTATGACCAGAGGTCTAAAAATTTATCCTTTATGAGACCTTTGAGATAATTTGTCAAAAACTGTTCCAATTCTTCAACAGGAACTTTCTGAACTTCAGCAGGAAGGGTCTGTCCCCCGTCCCCCAAAGATCGCCTTGTCTCTCTATAAACATTTTTCTTTCTATCAGTTGTTCTCTCCTAGAAGTTTTCATGCCACCTAGCACACCCTGCTGCACACACATACCTTAAAAAAGGAAATCTTGACTTAAGTTAGCACTAACACCTATGGTAAAGACAACCTGGACAATCTCTGCTACACAGTTTATAGGGACATTAATCAGAAACATTTCATTTATTCCATTGTTTTACTCGTGCAACTGAAAAAACCCTCATCTTCATTGTCTTTTAGGGAGTTTTCAAATAAGTGAGTAGTTTTCAAATAAGTGAGAGGCTGCCCAGGGCAGTGGTTGAGACTCCATCCCTGCAGGTGTTTAAAAGATGGGTGGATGAGGCATGGAGGGGCATGGTTTAGTGATTGATGGGAATGGTTGGAGGTGTTCCTGCCTATGGCAGGGGGTGGAGCTGGATGGGTTTGAGGTCCCTTCCAACCCAAACCATTCTGTGATTCTGTGAAGCAGAGAACTGCAGGGCTTTACTCTCTGCCCCCTCCACCACTCCTCAAGTGCCCAAATTGTGGGGTGCTACTGTTCTGCTCATGCAGTCACGAGACAAAGTTGTGGGATGGGCACCCATGATGGGATGAGGGAACGCAGATGCATCTCTCCTTTAATTTCCATTATATCAAAAAATCAGCTCCAAACAACACCAAACATAATTAAACAAAGGTCTGTTGAAGGAAGCACTCCTTACACATCATCTCTCTCCTGTGCCCACCAAAACAAACCCAAAGAAGTGCAGGAAAGACACCCTGCTGGACTGTTAAAGACCTCGAAGCCAACAGTCAACACATTAAGAAACCTCATTATCCACTGCCTAGTGCCACAGGCAAAACAGGTGTGAGGATACCAAAGTGAGAGGAAAGCACAGCCTGTTAATAGAAATCTGCAATTTTAAAGGCATTGAAATATTTCCAAATGTTCAAAGAGAAGTCTCACAGTGGAGCAGACATTTATTAATGGAAAGATAGAAGAAAAATGTGAATTGCTGGAAAGATACATCACCGTTAAAGCGCAGCTTGGCTTTCCCCTCTTTGGGTTCAGATGATTAGAACTAGGACTTAAGAGCCTAAGTTTCATTTTGTGCCCACAGTGAGGAACAGCAAAGAGGACTCACTATCTTTTTGTGTGTCACATTACTAAGTTTATAATTTCAGGGGAATGGAGCACTATTGCCCTTTTCAGACTCAATGAATAAGATTATTCAACAGAAGAGGTCATACCACACCTGCCACCTTGCCTCTACAGCTTCTGCTAGTCCACCATTCCCAGTTCACATCTGGAAACAACCGCTATCAGAAACAACTACCGACCAGCAGTGAAGTCTAGTGAAGTCAGTGAGATTACACCACTGCAGAGTCAAAGGGAATGGAACAACTACAATCAGATCCTGGAATCAGCATCTGTTGTATCCAATATCTGGGCAAGAAAATGAAGACTGGTAGAGTTCCAAAAGCCATGGTTTTACAGCATCACTTTGGTTCTCTGATACATTTTCCCAGACATTTAATGTCAGAATTCAGCTGAATTTAGTTTTGTGCATTCCCGCAGTTCCCACACTCAAGTTACATGATTCCATTCCATTTACTACAAGTGACAAAAACATGTTAACATTGCTCTTGGTGAGCAACATTCAAGAAAGAGACATCGAATTTCAGAACTGTGATGTAAAAATTGTCTTCCATTTCAGTTTTGCATTCAACTTATTTTCAACAAAATTTACTTCCATGAGCCACCTGCAGGGTACACTGATGGAATTTCAGTTTTAAAGGATAGCTATGTTCAGAGCTTGTAATGTAAAGACCACATGTTTGTTACTTATACATTTTATTTATTTATTAATTTCAGTGAAGCTATAGGATTTAGAGACCAGGCTTCTCCTGGAAGGAATGCTTGTATGTGAAGGGAGCATAGTGCTAACTGAGAGTCAAAATCTCTTAAGAATTATTTACTTGCACTATAGAATCTTTTTCACATTGAAAGCACAATAACCCTGCCTAATCAGTCTTTTACAGCCATGCTGAATTGGTTGGTGAGTGTATATGTACAGCAAGAGAGGGATAGAAGGGAGGAAAAAAAGGATAGCTCTGACAGTCCAGACCAAAAGCCTATCTACCCCAGCATCCAGGCTGTACTCACTGATGGGCAAGGGAAAAAAAGACAGGAATGGGATGAGAGAGCAAGTGTGTGAATGATTAGCAGTGAACCGCAGAAGTTCTCAGTGTAACAGCTGATATTTATACCCAAGACTCTCAGTCTTTCCAGTACTCACTTTCCAATAGATCACAAGCTCCTGAATCACTTCATGAGCACATCGTGGCTGTGCAGGTTGTGTCATCCCTGTGCTCTGACCAGCTGCCTCATCATGAGAGCACAAAGCAGGATGAACATTTCAATATCCCTCTTAGTTAAAATAATGTGAAAGTAGTCTGCTCAAGCAGACTCCCAGATTAAACTGAAAAGCCCTAGCGCAGGAAATTACTAGCCACATGCTTGCTTTCTTATATTTACACAGGTACCCTTTCCAAACAGGGCCAGAGCTCTCAAAAAATTCACAGAAACATTTTCCCCTCTTCTGGCAAAACTCCAGGTAATTTAATTTGCTTGGTTCATCTGTTGCTCTTCCCTGTATCATAAACAGGCTCACACTGTGCTGTCTATACTCCAGAATACAGAATCACAGAATCACCGGGTTGGAAGAGACCCATCGGATCATCGAGTCCAACNCTAAACATCCCCAGCTCTCTCAGCTGCTCCTCATAAGGCCTGTTCTCCAGCCCCTTCACCAGTTTCGTTGCTCTTCTCTGGACATGCTCCAGAGTGTCAACATCCTTCTTGTGGTGAGGGGCCCAGAACTGCACACAGTATTCAAGGATATACGTAAGACTAACAGATTACTTGTTAGCTTTCTTCAGGTGTATGGTTTAGTGGTTTAAATGGAAAATGCAGGATAACAAAGCCTGGTTCCTGACCCCAGCCATGTCACTGTTCGTCATGGTTAGGTTTCTTGGGACTGTTTGCTGAAACAATTTAGAAACACATTTTGCACATTCTTTCCTCGCCTGTGAAAAAAGTTGCTTTCATTACCTACTTCTAAATACTGAAACTTGCTGGTGGAAAAGGCTGTGCTAGCACAAAGTGAGTGCCTCTTGGTCACGTATTATTCAGCCCTGCTGGGGATTCTAACAGAATCATTTGTGAAAAACTTTTACCTTGGAAGGAAATACTCTTTGGGCTGCTGATTCTTTATGGTGGGTCTCCTCCTGGAACTATTTCCAGTAGGTACATCTGCTACTTAACAGGCAAGCAACGCAAATTAATTTAGCATTTAACTAGAACAAAGTTTCCTACACTTTTTCCACTCTTCCACTATCAATCTGCTCTGGCGCAAACCTGTATGTCATTATTTCCATGGAATCAAGTAGACTCTTTTATTGAAAAAACATCTTTCCAGAAGTTTTTGTTGAAACCTCATTTTGAAGACTGTCCATATACAACTCAGAAATGCCACAGTTGCTTTCTTCAGCCATCACTGTATTCCCCTCAGCCGTTAAGAATTACCACCTACCCACTCAGGCACATTCTTCCAACTTTTTGCATCTGACCTGGTCAACCCAGAAAAACGCCAACTACAGAGTCTCGAGAAGCTCCTCAAGCAAATTCTATGTTTCCATCGATGTTAATTTTTATCGTGGTATGTTTTAGAACAGCTCATTCAAAAGCTGTGAATTCATTACATAGAAAACCAGCACTGCTTTTGACAAAGGAAAGAACAATAACCTCTCTGTATCAATCTTTCTCACGTGGTTTTAGTATAAGAAACCAACAATTCCTGCTGCACAAAGGGTAGAGAGATTGCGATGGGTTAAATGAGAACTCTGAAAGGGACCATCAAAAGACAGTAAGGGCAGCAGTGTCATACCAGCATGATAATACTCAACTACTCTTGACATCCTGGCAACCCACATGCTAAATAATGCTAGCTAACCCCACACTGGAGCTTAGAGTCTTTTAGAAGAAAATTCTATTGAAACAGAAAGTGCAATGGAAAATACAGATGAACAAAACCTCTGTAAGTAAATTCTGGCAGTGCATCTCCCCTTCACGCACACACGGTTCTTTAATGTTTCTTTTGACTGACTGTTGGGCTGAAATAAGTTCATATGACAAGTATGATTTTTATTTCTACAGATCACTACACTTTTCCAGCACAAACCCCTCCAAGTGTAAAATATTTACTTGCTGAAATGCTTAGATTGGCATGTTATCTCATGTAAGAACAAGGTACCAAGTTCTCAGTTGTAGGGACATGGTGGGTTTTTGTTAGGCAAGTAGCACTGACCTTTTCTTTCTATAATGCTTCTGCAGGATATTCAACATTTTCCCCTCTCTGATAAAAGATACAGACTGATAACTCAGTACATATACAGTCTTCTTCATTCATGTATTTCAAAATAGAGATAATTTTCACCAATTTAATAATGAAAACCTAATACAAAGATCTCTTTCTTCTCATTCCAGAAGTAGAACATGGAAAAAAACCAAAAAACAAACCAAACCCTTGTGAGCCTGAATACTCAGTCCAATACATTCTCTAAATAATTTACATCCCATTATAAAATAATTAGACTGGCTCAGACTACAAAATGACCTTAAGGAAAGTTCAGGAATTTTGGGTCCTAGGATGTGTACCAGACTCCCACGCCTGCTCAAAACAAGTCTTAACATCAACAGTTCTGTGAACGTTGAAATTCTGTTTTCCTTTAATCCTATTTCCTCCACCGCAACAATCTCAGCAATTATTTCCTCTAAGATGGTCCTTGTTGCAGCATCCCCTTTTCTTCCTTCCCCAACTCACATCTCCCAAGCTCTTCAGCTCCCACTCACGCTTTCTGGATAACAGGCAACATGTGCAACAATTGTACCTACTGACCAGCTAGTACCAATAATTGTGAGCCTGCTAGTTGGTGAGATGATGCCTTGGAATGGGTAACATTTGAATTTTGCATACAGGCCTTTTTGTAGGAGCACAATTCACACATCTTTCCTTTATTCAACTCCACTTCTCCATAAAACTTGCAGAAACTTAATTCCCTTGAGACATCAAGCTGAAAAAGAATATCTGATACCATATTTTCTAGAGATAAAGGTGGAGGTCAATAGGATAACTCTCTTTAGATACACCACTGGGCTGCTGCAAAACAAATGAGTACTCAGTGAGTAGGGTGAGAAGAAAGATGACAGAAATTCATCCCAAAATATTCAGATTAGACATATATGAAATGATCAAATAGTTCTAGCTTAATTAAATTGCTGATAGAAAGTAGGAATGGCATCACTGGGGCTTTCAGAAGCACGAGTTGAAAGTCCTGAAAGGAAACCAGTTGTAGTTTGGTTTTACTTAGTGGGGCAAAATGCCTTAAGAACCCACCCATCCTTATTTGCTGAGATCCAGTTCATGTTGGGAGAATAGGGCATACAGAAAAGGATGGAATAAAGCCACAGATTTAACTGTAACGATCTTTAGTAAACCAAACAAGATTAACTAAAGCCTGTCATCATCTCCGGTGGGTTATGAGTTAAAGCATAAAGAAAATACCAGTTACAGAACACAGAGCTCACCACAGTGATTCTATCGGGGTTCAACATCTTTAGGTCTGACCCCAAATTAAAAGGCTAAAAATTCAAAGCTGTAGGGAATAAAACAATTAACTGTAAATAGGTTCTGAAAATCAGTTTGGTTCATGTGCCCTTTTTCAGAACTGTCCACCTTATTTCTCACTGTCCTACTTACCCTGAGTCATTAAATATTTGGACAAGGGTTTATTTTGTTACTTTCCTAGTACTATGGGGTTTTCACCCTACTTGGGTGAAGTTATGACATGAGCTGGATGGCCCTGCCAGCTTAGCCAACATGAAGTGTTTCTGACAAAGTCTCTTGCTCATCAGAACAAGGAACAAAATATTTTAAAACCCCAAATGGCCCTGAAGTCCGTTTTAAGCAAACCATGTGAGTTTACAGGCAAAACTGTCCAAGAAAACCATCTGATGGGAGACTGAAAACTAAAAATGTTCTCAGTTTATTAAAGAATGATTTGATACCAGCACAGACTATTTCATTTTTTCCCTTTTCTTGCAGATCTTGACACACTTCTCACAATATTTGTGCACAATGAAGTGACAGCGGCCCCTCCAGAAGCGTTAGGTAAGAAGTAGAATGTGATTTTTTTGTTATTTCGTATCACATTGTCTTTTGAATAAAATGCTTTAAAAAACATTAATGTAAGGTAGGATTTCAGACTCTTAATCATTTTGACAGGTTTTCTCAGAGTAACATTTGAGTAAAACCCCCCTACAACACCCAGCACTGACAAGGGTGCAGAACTGGGGGAAAGGGAGAGCAGGGCTCGAGAGGTCTCCACTCTGAAACACATGCATTCATTAGAAGAGAAAATTGCCTGGAAATTTGGCACAAAGAAGAGTGTTTAAACGAAGCCTGCCGGAGGGGATAGCCCTGACTTGCACTCTTACCAACTGCATGGATATCATGTGACCGTTAACAAGTATTACGTACCAGGTAAAGAATCTCTTCGTAAGAAACCACAGCACCGCGCAATGCTGTGCACAGCCTCAGAGACAGCGCTTCCTGACAGGGAAACTATTCCAGATTGATGCACAATCTGTACACAAACACATCCAGACAAACCTGACAATGAGCCAAACCCAAAACACACTCTGCTGTGCTCTTCGGATGTTTGTTAAAGGTAGATTTGGATCTGAACATAATTAAAAAATCATCAGGGTTTCAGGTAAATTTATTTTGAATGCTGTTTATTTTCATAGAATCATAGAATAGTGTGGGTTGGGAGGGACCCTAAAGATTATCTGGTTCCAACCCCCTGCCATGGGCAGGGACACCTGCCACTGGATCAGAGGCTCCAAGCCCCATCCAACCTGGCCTTGAACCCCTCCAGGGATGGGGCAGCCACCACTGCTCTGGGCAACCTGTTCCAGTGCCTCACCACCCTCATGGGTGAAGAAATTCTTCCTTATGTCCAGTCTAAATCTGCCCCTCTCCAGTTTATACCCATTGCCCCTCATTGTGTCACAACAAGCCTTAGTGAACAGTCCCTCCCCAGCTTTCTTGTAGCCCCTTTCAGATCCTGGAAGGTCGCTATAAGATCTTCTCGGAGCCTCCTCTTTAGTGCATAAATTCATCCTAATGTATACATGACCTTACAGACCTCTGTTCAAGCCATCTTCATCTCGCATCTTAGCTCTCTGAAGGGACTACTTAGGCATTTAAATGCCAGAGTCCACGTGCTGATTTACAAGCTCTCATCAGAAAATCAAATCCCCAGCTGAAGCACGGCAATGGGCTCAGTGTGCACTCGGTTTTCCAAACCACAATTATTCAAAAAATACTTCAGAACCAAAACAAAGCAGCCTTCATTCGCACTACAGAAAATTCTTGTATTGGCCTGCAGCCTTTGGTATTCATTGTACCCCATAACATGCGTTACTAATTTCAAACATTTATAAATAAAACAGAATCTTTTATACAGGGTCTATTCTAGTTCAGACACTGTAACAGGGAACATACACGTAGCTGTTAAATGGAGGTGCTTTATAAGCTTTTGTTCTATCTACTTCTCCTTTTTGAAGAAAGTTTGAATGAAAAGAACCTCAGGTGTTGCTTTTCACAACATTAGTTACCAAAATAAAGTAAAAGTTTAACATCCATTTTATAAGTGCGCATAGAAACACTGTCAATGTTGCACTGAGATGGAGGCAACCCCCAACAAACTACCAACACATTAACTCGCCACCTTTGCTCATTTTTCTTTTAACTTAAGATAGAAATGACTATTCTGCATGAGCTGCTTCCTCAAAAAAGCTCAGCTCCAGTTCAGCATCTGGAGGCTGATGAAGTCCTGCTTGTGCCCATTTTCACAGCTGCAGTTAACTCGCAAGAGAAGGTCGAGTGATTAACCCGAGGTCATCGAGTGAGTCAGTGCAATAGGATCACGATCATCAGCACTCCTGGCTGCCAGTCTCAACCCTGTTCTTCTATTACCACATCCACAGCCTTCCCCAGCTTTGGCACACAAAAATGATGGACAGGTTAACACCAGACAGAGAGAGAAGAGCAGTGTCCTCTGTACAGAGCAGTGTCAGTCCACTCCGTCTTGGTCTGTAAACACTCTTCAGTTCCAGCTCTTCTCTGCCAACACATCTCACTCCTGGCTGGTCGAATGCTGGTATTGGTGCTGTGGGCCCCTCTGGAACACGACTGCCTGCTGAGCCAGATGCGGAGATGGCTGTGGATCGACACGATTAGCTGGAAAACTCAACACCAGCTTGCACCTGCATCCATTCTGACACCACAGAAAGCAAAAAGAGTGTGACCAGAGCAATACAGATACAAACCTCATGGCTGGGCTGGGTAAGCTGATGTTAAATAGCATTCTGGCACACAGTATTTTGAGAACAGTTTAAATGGCATTACTTAAGTCCGAAGGAAACCCAATCCCTGTCAATTAGCCCCAGTGCTATGGTATACACAAGCCAAACCAGAAATAGATGGTATATTCGTATCCCACACCCAGTGATACCTGACCATAAACAGCCACATATGTTATAACTAGAAAGACAAATACAACTTCATGCTAAGGTTGCTTCCTCAGTGGAGGAAGCACTGACAGCAACTCCAAGTTAATATCGCTACAATCTTATTTTCTTAAATCAAAGTTTAGGCAACAAATACAACTCTGATTGCAGTGCCCCTTCACCCACCCCAGCTAGCTTTATGGGATGGTGCCATCAATCATGGAAATAGGGCTGCACAGGCTTTGCTCACTGAGACCCCTGATGATGCATCCACACTGCTCTGGATTCATGACTGTTGGTCACCATGACCTTCAGACTGAAGTTTGCTCAGCTGGGCCTATGAGAGATCACAGGCAAGGCTCACAGTACTTTGAATGCAAAGTCACATGAAAAACGTTCTCCTCATAACCCAATTTTGTCTGTTCAACAGGCCCAGAACCGTCATCTCTTGTCAGATTTGTGAGCTTTTCTGAAACAAAACTCTGGAGCTCACCTCGTGATGATATCATTAATCTATCACACCTGATACACTGGGCTTCCTCCACAATAACTAGAATGAGTTTCACTGCATTGATTCCCTGCCAAAATCCTTCAGCTGGTGTCATAGGGCAGTGGCGTTTATCAAGTAACAGCACCGAGGAGGATACAGCTTTAACAGTCAGCGTATTTGGCTCTTCAGTCAGTGGCACGGGATCACGTAGAAAGATTCAAGAACTTAAAACAGATGGGAAAGACATCCAGATTTTGAAAGGAAAACTCATCTATCCTACACCAGTGCTTAATTTATTTTAGCTTTTCCTGAGAACATTACAGGTATAGCTCAGAACAAAATACACCTGCACAATTTGTATATAGGGATTCTATGGTTTCTTATACACTGTAAATGAAAATATTTTAATTACACACACTAGTGCTATGCAGTTACAATTAGAGAGTTCTGATGCTGGGACGAGGGAAGAGAAGGAGAAAGCAGAAAACTATGTTTATGGCTCCCGTTGATAACTTTTGAAGTTACGAGACAAACTTAGGATGAACAGTGAGACAGGACTGAGCTAAAAAGAAAATAAAAGCAGTTCTCTTGAGCCTTCCACACACAGTCTGACCCTCTATTTTAATTTGCCAAGTAGCTTGACACACTAATTGCTGCACCCCTCAGAATCTTCGACAGACATAAACAACAAAGTGGGAAAGAGTCAGACACAGGGCAAAGTATCCAGCAGATTCACCTGTGATTATCCCAGGGGAAAAGGTCACTCTCACACAAGCTGTCTCCTGAAGGTGGTACTTTGCAAAGTGACATCATCTTCATTGCTGCTGCTCCTTCAAGGAACAGTATTTCCAGAGAATTGAGTTCTCGAGCAAATGAGCCCCCAGATTAAGTATATGCAAACCAAACCAGAATAACAGCACTGGTATGGTAGGTTTTATCCTAAAGGTCTACAATTCAAAAATTTAAATAAACTGAATAATGCCTTTAATTTGAAGACAGTTCCTTCGATTTGCTCATAAATAACAGAACAGCACCAAAATTAAGTTAGCACTGTGCATAGGTCCTTATTTACAAGTCCCCATTTCAGTCCTGGGGTTGTTCTTTTAAGCCAAACAAACCTGCCTCCAGTTGGCAAGTATTTGGAGTTCTTCAGTTCCCAAGCATTCAAGACTTCAGCCACACAGTAGTCACTAGAGCTCTTAAAATTCAAAATGCACAAAATGCCTAATCACATCTACAAACTGTATGTCCTTCTCTCAGCCATCCGCATTGGAAGGTGTTCTGCATGAGAAAGAAAACAAAGTACAGGCTTGCAAGCAGGAGGACTGCTTCACCAAAACAGAGTAATGACCATCCAACTCTTAACCAGCACTGGATCAAGAAACACTCCCAGGAATAGATCTAACATCCATCTAATAGAACTTGTACAACAAAGCCCTTAATTTTTAAGTGCTATTTGTATTAGGAAGATCCTAAATCAAATGCTTAGATGACAGTGAAAGACAGGTGTACATTTGTCATAACAGTTTTCAACAGAAGAAATCCAAAGGGCTTTCTATACGTTTTACAAAAAGTCGACATTCCAACTGCTCCCATGCTGCAGCAGGTGACCCAACCCATTAACATGCAAGGTGCCCCAGTCCCCTGTTCGAGGGAAGAGACTGGGACTGAGCCCTCCTTAGTCACTGCAGAGAGCACCTAGGGCAGGAGCAAACACCTTGCACCTCTGCTGTGACTAATTGGGACAGATGGAAGGAAGCAGTGATGCCTGTGTTCTTTTTGGCCTAAAAAATACCGTTTGCAGCTGTGAAGGTCACACAAGCACCAAGTTGGTAAGGAAAACAGATGGCAAACAGAAGCAAATGGTTAAAATTCTCCCTCCACTGCAACACATGTGAAATCCCTTATTCCAATGGGTTGCAATAAACCTATGACTGTCAGTGCACATATAATGCATTGAAGATTTTTTTCTTTGCAAGGAAAGAAATCTGATTTTTATCTAAGCTGGCAGTAAACAGGGTCAAATATTTAACTGTTTCTGTAGCAACTTCCTTATTGTTTTTCAATTTTTCAGTTTGGGGTTTTCTATTGTGCCACCAAAGTCAGAACGCTGCATGGCTGCAGATCACAAGGACTGAACAAAGGTGAGAAGGGTCCATGCCCAACACCAGCTGTCAGGTAAGGAAAGCAAACGTTTATTGTAAAGAGCAAGCTGTAAGTGCCAGAGAGAGGAACACGGCTTCACCAACCCTGGATTTACTGTTCGTGGTTTAGACAAGTGATTTATATGAATTACACCACATTTTCCCTTTTAGTAGCTTGCCTTGATAATCAAAAAATCTTTTTGTAATTTACATTAATAGCTCTGCAACATTGTGGAAAATATTAAGAAAGACCTTTGTGTTTTTGGCACCTCCTCCTGCAGAGGACTGCACACAATCAACGCTCTTTTGAGCTGTTCCAAAGGGATTGGCAAGAATTTGAGGTACGCCCAAAATGTCATGGAAGACCCTGTGCTGAATCTGTAGCAAAGCTGGTCAGTGAGTGTCCAGGTCAATTGTTTTCTTAGGCCCAAGGCCGCAGCACAACTCTGCCAGCAGGAGAGTCTTAGGACAGATGCCAAAAGATATCTACCTGCACACTGTGTATTGGAACCCTCTAGCAAATTGTAAAGATACATCTTACTCCCTATTTTTTTTATTAGCACAAGAGAATGTAAATTAACAACTACGTAAAATGCACAGAGATGTACTCAACAAAATGCTGATCCACAGAAAAACTAGTTACTTCCCATGAGATTCTCAAACTAGCAAGAAGGCTTTGGAGCACCAATTCGGTTTCCTAAAGAAGATTCCCTGAGAAGCGTCAGTAAGAAACAACTTTCTGGTTTCCAAGCTGTCAGGCCCCACACAAGCTGAAGAACGATGCCTGCCCACAGAGCTCTGGCTGCACTGCTCCAGCAGTTCTTCACCGCGCTCTGCCAGGGTTGCTCAAATTACATGAGCAGGGTGAGGTAGAACTTGAAGCAAATATTTGCTGTCATTAGAATCATAGAAAGTCCTCTGTTGGAAGGGACACACCAGGATCACTGAGTCCACCTCCTGTCCCTGCACATGACAACTCCAACATTCACACCATGGGTCTAAGAGTCTTCTCCAAATGCTTCTGGAATACTGTCAGGCTCAGTGCTGTGATTGCTTCCCTGGGGAGATGTTCCAATGCTCCACCACCCTCTGGGGGAAGCACATTTTCCCAATGTCCAACCTAACCCTCCCCTGGCACCTTCCTACAGAGTCCTGTCATTGGTTGCCAGACAGAATAAAGAGATCAGTGCCTGCTCCTCCTCCCCATGGGAGGAGGCTGTAGAGCATGATGAGGTTTCCCCTCAGTGTCCTTTTCTCAAAGCTGAACAGACAAGTGGTCACTCCTTGCACAGCTTCCCCTCTAAACCCTTCACCAACTTTGCTGCCCTACTCAAAGGGAGGACACATTGAGGTATCAGGCCTACAAGCTGCAGGAGGCCAACATCTAAACTTTCTGACTTATAAAGATAAAATTTAAGGTTTCATTGTTAAGTCAGAGTCCAATCTCAGAATCATAGAATGGTTTGTGTTGGAAGGGACCTTAAAGATCATCCAGTCCCACCCCTGCCATGGGCAGGGACACCTCCCACTGGATCAGGTGTTCCAAGGCCCATCCAACCTGGCCTTGAACCCCTCTAGGGATGGGGCAGCCACAGCTTCCCTGGGCAACCTGGGCCAGGGCCTCCCCACCCTCAATCTTGTTCAAAAGACACGTGAGACCTCCTGCAGCTTCTCCCAGGGCCAGAAATTAGTAACTCTAGAAGAAAGCTAGAGACACCTAAAATTTCCCCATGTATTTCCTTTTACATGCAGTGAATTGCCCTAGAAAAACTCCTAGACTTTTGGAGACTAGTGGGATACACATTCAGGTAACACGGTATTCAAACATAATGGAACAAAAGGAGCAAACCTGACTTTTACAGACTGACCCAGAAAGGACAAAAATCTCAGACAAAAAGAAAACCTTAGTATCATGGAGAGGGATCCCTTTCCCACATATTGAAATTAAGCAGAAATAATCAGGTAGGCAAATAATCCTACTTGTTTAGAAACAAAGCCAGTTTCCCTCATGAAGTGTAGCAGTGGTCAGCTCTGTTAACTCCCCACAGCAGGTAAATGCAATGATTAGCACCAAAAACCAGGCACTGAATTTTCTCTGGTTCTTGCTGTTCTGCATCGCTGGGATTCCAGGCATTAGCTAAAAGCTAACTACATATGAAGAGGATTGACTTCCAAATATCTGCAGCTATTAGGGTACCAGTTACTGTTAACATCTGGTTCAGTCCAACTTCAGAATCCACCCAAGCCTGAGCTAATTCCATATTTAATCATATTAATTCCAACCTCAACAGCGACCATATGTAAACCTTGTCCACATACTGAACTAGAAGGAGGAAAGGCAGAAATATATATCTTAAAATAAAATACCAGTGATTAATAAATCATATGTTTATATCTCTTTGGAGAAATACTTCCAACACTAGGCAATTCCAGCCAGAGTATTCCATGCCAAATCAAATACTCATATGAAAAGAAAAGACAATTTCTGCCAGTTCCTATGTCCAAAAAATCTTCAAAAATTGGAAAAATTCAAGCATTTGCCCTCTTCCCATGAAAACCCAGAGTGCTGGGCACAAGGAAACAATGTTCCCACTGATCTCCAGTAACAGAGGTGAGTTACAATAATTTCAGAGTTATGAGAAGTAATTTGGTGCATTCACTGTGTGTAAAAAAAAAAAAAAAGCAACTCCTTTTAAAACTGCAGAGAATTCCCTCGAAGATAACTGCATTGTGTAAGAATTCACATTTCTTTTCCCTTCTGTATTGTCCAACTGAAGATAAGATGTTTTTCTCTCCCACTTAGCATGTGGAAAAGCTGTCAGAACCACAGTAAAAAGGGGGAAGAAGGAAATTTTATTTATTTGTTTCTAATCTCCAGGGATACAATACAATAATACATAAATTTACATATGTTTATATATATTCCATTTAAGGTTTAATATCTTTCTGTTTAGGTTCTTGTGTGACCATGCTTTACCTTACGGTATAACTGTAGCAACAGCAAGAGTCTGTACATGCTTGGGGAGCCAGTTCAAAATAACTCTTCCAATTCTGGTGACTTGGAAAGGAGATACAAACTATAAACACTTCCCTTTTTTTTTATTTTGACATCAAGGAAAGTATTTTCCCTAAAAAACAACTCACATCATGCTGGTTCACAGACAACCTCCATCAGGGATAGGAATCTGACATACTTCAAAGTTGCTTCTGCTCTCCAAAGACAAATCTATCAAACATCATGGCCCTAGCTACAGCCCATTCTTCACCCACTGACTGTCCCTAAGTAATGGTTTTAAACTGAGGGAGGGGAGATTTAGACTGAATATAAGGCAAATATTCTTTGCCATGAGGGTGGTGAAACACTGGCCCAGGTTGGCCAGGGAGGTAGCAGAGGCCCCATCCCTGGAAACGTGCAGGGTCAGGTGGATGGGGCTCTGAGCAATCTGATCTGGTTGAAGATGTTTCTGCTCCTGCAGAGGGGTTGGATTGGATGACCTGTAAGGTCCCTTCCAACTCAAAGCATTCTAAGATCCTCAGTGTTCTTCTCTACTTGCCTTTCCTCTGTTATGACCAGTTCAAGTTTATAATCTCTGTTTTGATAACAGAAGTAGATATCAAGCCCAAAACCTAAAGTAAACTTCGGTTGAATTTCCAGATGGTGAAGGGTAAGTTCCTGACAAAATCACCCAATTAAGACAAACCAAGCCTTTTTTGACTGAGCAATTTTGAACAGATGTAGTGCCAAAATATTCAACTCAAAAACATTAGAAACCTCACCATTTCAATATTTTAAATGTCCCCTTGCCTGACTAATTTCAAGTTCCCTAGAAAAAAAAGACAACACCCCACCATGCCATAAGTTCCACTGCAGAAAACATGAGCCACACTGAGTCAGTTCTGGCAAAATCTGTAGGAATTGCCAAGAGTACTTTTTTTTAAAATGTTGTTTCCAACCGATAACGTTAATCTCCAATGGCGCAGAGAAAGGAGGCCAAGAAGAGTTAGAAAATACTATTAGTCCCTCTCCATTTTAAGGTTTCAGGTTCTGCTGTAGCAGAAATGTCAGCAACTGTGCTGAAAGCATCTCCTAAAACTTAAAACCAACCAACATGAGAGCTGGCATTCTTCCCCTGGTCTTGAAAATACCAGCTGGAAATGAAACCTGCAATAGGAAGATCTTTTCTTTACAGGTGTCTCTTCTAGATGTGTTCTGCTTACCTATCTGCCCCTGGTGGCCCACGACACACACAGGTGAGTATTTTTTTTAATATCTGGGCAGACGGGATGACTACGATCATTTGACTGGAGCAGAAGGATTTTTTTTAATCCACTCCACACAGCTGTACGTGACAATACAGGCAGTTTCTAGAAGAGATACATGTGTAAGATAGCACAATAGATCAGCTTGAAGGGCCATTCATCCTATCTCAAATGCTGGTCTTAACCAGATATCTAAAAAGGAATGAAATAGAGGTTAGTATATGACACTTCACCTACTTTCCCAGCCTTGATTTGTTTTCAGCTCTAAGTTACTAATCCTCAATAGGCTTCTCTTTCATGAACTTGTTCTGTTTCTTCTGAAACCTCTATAAGCTTGTAGAACCCAGAGCCTCCTCTGGCACGGTCTACGGACCTGCTACCCATCATATGAAGAATTTCCTTTTCTCCCGTTTTTAATTAGTCCATATTAACTGAATACAATGTGCCTTAGTTCTTATATCAGGAAAAGTAATGAACACTTGAACCTCTCAGTGCCACTGATGACTGTGCAAATACCCACCGCCTTACTTGTTTCCTTACAGACTGAAGGGCTCACATTTCTAATATTAAAGCTGTTCCACCCAATGTTTTTTTCCAGCCGGTTTTATTCCTCCCTGTTATGTTTTCACTTCTTTAATGTCCTTCTAGAGATACAGGTAGCAAGTCACAGACTTACCTCTAATCCAATACTGCTGAGTCACAATAATCAATTTACTTTCTTTACCACACTCTTTCCAGGTACTGAGATCTTTCCATGGAACTGTTGTCATCATCCCCAAGATCTTGCTTTGAAGTGACAAGGATTACATTTTACATGTGAAGGTAGTATTATCCTTCCCCACACGCATATTTGGGTGCAGTATTTATTTATGCTGAATTGTACCAGCCATTTAGTTACTAAATCTCAAAATCTTTCTTAAATGTGTCGTAATCTACATTATTCTTCTCCTGACATTTTAACATGGCACCTAGTGCTGTACACTGTGACATAGGCTTGAAACCTGAAGGACCAGCTTTATCTGGGGTGATTGAGTATATTTTTAGAAAGTTATTACAATTAATTATTCCAGAGAGAGAAAATTTTGTTATAGGAGGAGATTCAACTCTACTTGCTGCTAGGAAAAAATACATCTTGATAGTAAGTTCCAAGAGTTCTCAGAGGTTTGTTACTTTATTTCAAAAGGAAGTCAGCTGCAATCCACCCTCCCACTGCACACACACATTTTTTGTGCGTAGAACAGCATTACAATAGTTCTACAAGAAACTGCAGCAGGAAGTTTTGAATCCCTCTATCCTATCCTCCAAGACAGTCAAACAAGCCCTGTGCTGCCAGCAGGGGCTGGAGTGCCCATTTTGCCTCACATGAGAGCCTGACAACACTAGAGGCTTGGTCACTCTTCCTTTACACAGTACTGAGAATCTTAATTTTTAATATAAAGTGGAGCAGCTTCAGCAGGTGAGAAACTGTTCTTTCACATTTCCCATATTCTGTGTAGAAAAGGGAGGAACAGATGCTTTTCCTCTTTTACTCTCAAGGAAGACACAATAGTTAACAAAGTGCTTTTGCCATGGATAACTCTTACAAGAGTTCTCTCGGCATGGCTGTAGGGCAAAACAAAAATACTGGCTCCCAAGGCAGCTCATGTAGAAAGTGCACCAGAATTCTCAATTAGCCCAAAAGCTCTTCCAGCATGTTCAGAAGTGGAAAATCAGGCTCCTGTGTTTTTTTTTTTTTAAAAGTTATTTCTGAATTGTGCACAACTCCTCAGTTTCACAGTACACAACGTGTAGTTAAGCACAGAACACTATGCTTCAAGACATTTCTTATGCTCAAGGTTTACAGAGGTCCAGAGGAAAAACAGAGAAGTTAATGAAATAAATTCAGAGGGCTTAATGTGTCTGAAGCAGTTCTTGAATGCCAAATTCTAGAGGAAAAGCTTGGGGAAAATGTCCCTAAAAAATATTCCAATATTTTTACCGAGGTGTTTGCTTTTCACTGGATAAGTTCCTCTGCTAAAAGACCTCACACATTATCTAGGGCAATAAATAATTCCTCTGTCAGCACCAAGACAGATAAATAACATGGAGACTCTGTGCTCACTGTGCCATTTTCACCCTCAAGCAGGTAATGCAGCCAGCAAGATGCTTTGGGATTCAGTTCTTAGAACTGAGTGGTTTAACCTTCTTTATTAGCCTGCAAGAACTAAGTTAGACAGTTATCCGGTGGTGATTATGGAAAGACCACGGAACGTCTAGGTTGATTTTCCTGTTTTATCCTATGTGCTTCACAGGACAAGACAGTTCATTTCTCTACATCTAACTTCCCCGCTGCAGTAAGATTTCACCTTTGTTTTCAAGAAGTTGTGCATTAGAATAGAAAAAAAAAGTCGTAATCATCACACACAATTGCTTTTCTGTGGTTATGAAAGCTGGCTAATGTCTTTTCTCCCTGTGTTGTTCTGGATTCTTCTTTAACAGTGCTGAAAATGTAAAGCCATCTGGTAGCAGCTGTGTCTTGACCGCACACCTGTGTTTGAGTCGAAGTGGGGAAAAGTTCAATATGGATTAAACTGTAGGTGCCAGAACATCTCATTTGTTCCAGAAATATTGCTCAGATTTAATATCCCCCCCCTTTCCCTCCACCCCTTTTCTCCCCTTGCCTGGCCAGGTTGGACCTCAGAACACACAGATTAGAAAGACAAAGCAATATCAGGAGAGTACAAAGCCCTTGCTGCTAGGCACATAGCAGAAGTTTCCATCAATCTCTGTTGATCCTGGACCCGCACTTGCAAAGCTGTATTGATTCAGGACAAAAATAGGCCTTTGGCTGGGTGCAGTGGCTTGCCATAGATATCTGCTCACCAGCAAGCCAAAGCAAACTGTACTAACACTAGAAAAACACCGTTCTTAGCAATTAGACAATGCCAAGCTTGGTAACATCTGCAGCTGCAGGGACTATACAGTCAAGCACGATTAGGGAGTCCTCTCAAGATAGCATCTCTGATTATTTCCTTGTCTATCCCTTCCTTTAAATTCAAGAAAATAAGAAAGCCGTGTACAGAGGGCACAAAGAACCACCTAACAGCCTGTGAAGTTCAGAACAGGACAAGCGAAACAGGTGCCTAGTGATTCTGTTTTATAGTGTGGCACCACTTCCCTTCCCTGCTTCTGAATCATTCACTTCAGTCATCCTTGAAAGGACACACAATCCTGTAAGTACTCTCTGGAGTTAAGCAGTCTAAAAGATGGGATCTCTCCCATATTTTAATCTTATCACATCAGGGCTGCTTTCCAGAATCTAGCACTGGCTTTATCATAGAACCATAGAACAACCAGGTTGGACGACACCCACCGGATCATTGAGTCCAACCGTTCCTATCAAACACTAAACCATGTCCCTCAGCACCTTGTCCACCCATGCCTTAAACACCTCCAGAGAAGGTGAATCAACCACCTCCCTGGAGTTATGGTTATGCAATTGGCTTTAGCTTAAATCCTTCCCCCAAGCAGCTCTCATCTTGTTCCCACCTCTTCTTTATCAAGGCAATGGCCTGCAGTTTCTCCTCCAACTTAGCGGTCAGCCATTAATGGCTGTTGGAGCAGACCAATTGCTCAGTTTCATCACCATCCCTGGCCTGACCTGAACTGAACCCAAGGACTGCAGGAACAGGCATTTACAATGTTGTTGGCATTCAGTCGGTGCACCTCCTTGATATCACTCTTCTCCCCCACAAGTCTGTGTTCTCAGAATGACATGATGATACAATTCAAAGACTGTATTTAATAAACTTTCACTGATCAGTCCTTCTCCAGGGTCAAGATCTCCTCTGTCGTACATAGACTCAAAAAAGGTTTCTTTTCAGACTTCCATGCCACAAGCCTTCATTACACCTGCACTATTCATGCTGTGAGTGCCCCATGTAACAGGTTAGAGCACTGAAGACAACCTCATACTTAGGATAAATGTTAAAAATTAAATCCTTTTGAGTTAATAGTCAAATTGGTTGAACAACATTCCCAAGGCCAAGCTCACTGATTCAGAGTTTCCTTCATTTCCTTTCTTTTGATGAAAACATCTATTCATGAGAATGAACCTTGGTTCAACCTTGATTTTCATAACTGAGTAACTTGCTCCTAAATGATTGTTATATGAAAACAGTATCCATGTGCTGCTAGAAGGTTATGCAGTGCCACAAATGATTCAAGCAGATGAGGAATCCTGGCTGCTCAGTGGGAACAGGATGTTAAACCAGTCAGAAGTAACCATGATACCTTCATCACCACAGAACAGAAGCACCCTTCAATTAAGAGTATATAAGATCTTCTACAATAGAAGTTTGGGGTTAAACTACTTTATATGTACTATTTTATTCTATTCCAGTTTTGATGACGTTCCACTATGATATCTGAGTATGAAGTCCCATACGAGCACTGATAAAGCCAACATTACTTTCAGTGCAATAACTGGGTTGTGGTAACACTTTAGGACTGAGTCTAGAATTCTGCCCCTGCTGTAAAAAAGAACAAAAGACACAGAAATGATCATCCAAGTACTGTAATTCCTATTTTGTGTTTGTGAAGCGATTCACTTGTAATCACTTAGTAAGTTAATACAAAGTGGGACTCAGCCAAGCGGCAGTGCTTAATTTGCTAGAGCTTCTAAGAGACTTGTAAGAGATCTTGTAAGCAACCCTGTAATAGGAAGTTTCTAAGAAGGATGTGAGATTAAAATCACAACCTCAAAACTGTCAAAATGCAGCAGCTGCCATTTGCTTCTGCACAGATCTACTTGGGAAACAATTCCAGAGCCAGTACCTTAATGGTTTACATAGTGTATTTTTTCCAAAAGTCGTTAGGATCTTAGAAATCCCATAACATTTCTCCATGACTGGAGAACTTTTGTGCCAGGAAAACATTCCATTCACCAAGATGAGGTAGGGGAGGCTCCTCTTTAATGGGGCTGGTGACCAGTTCTCTTAAGGAGGGACTTTTACTTCATTATTTGAAATCAGGTATTTACAGATTTTTTTTATCTGTTTTAATTTCCTTTCAAAGGGAATGCAGTGAAATTCATTGTGCAGAAAGAAAATGAGCAGCCAGGTTTATAAAGTTTACAAGATCCTGCTCTAAGTGCACCTCTTCTCTCCCAATTCCAGCATCACCTACAGTATTGTTAATTAAGAGTTCAAAGTTCACTGAAACCAGTATTACTGTAGAGACATCACAGTGATGTGAAGATTAACATAGTGACATCTAAAAAAGTTAAAATTTGACATCTCTGTGATTATTTAATTCCAGTTACTCAACTTGCACAATTAAATCAGATTCAGCTGCTCGCTTTCCCAAAAAATAAAAACATGAAGCAGTGCAAAGAAATTGCACCAACTGCAGAAGTTACACCAACCTGTGGTGTTCTCAAATTTTTTTAAAAAATAGTAAAAAATCTGCTACTTTATTTTACCAAATATTTTTTTCCAAATTATGCTGAAGACTAGAGACTCCTCTAGTTTGGATCAGCTCCCAAACTCCTAGACACTCATTTTAATTAATGCATGATGGCTTTATTCTCGTTTTATTCACACAATTTTTGCATCAGTTTGTATCTCCCAATCTCTTAATTTTCAAGGAAGTTTGTGAAGAAAAGAATCAGATCCTTCAAGTTCAACCTGTCATGACTTCTACATGAGTATACTACTATATATATATATACACACACTACTCAAGTCCAGGGTTTCACAGTAATTCATTCATATTGTGTGAAGTTTAGTAAAAAATGGTTCCATCTTTCTATTCCACGCAAATCCTCATAACTTCAAGTCAAAAAAGGCAGCTCATTCACCATCATCTAATGACCTCCAGAACTTCAATAAGCTTTTCTAAACAAGCACTTTGAGAACAAGAACAGAGGAAGCTGTGCAAGCGTAGATGTTGCAGTAAATGTGTTGATTAATGAGGCACTAGGTGGCACCCTAGCATTCAGCTCGTAAGAGGTTTTTACTGCCCTTTCCTCACCCAGACACAGGTACCTGATTTTATTCAGGTCAAAAAATGAGGATGTTTAATTCCATGCATAGAAATGTATTGTAGGAAATACTATTCAATATTGTAGTGCCAGATTACTAATGAAAATAATTAAATCATAATTCTATATTATTCTTGTTATTCTAAATAAGAATATTTTAGAAATGAGTAAGGGATTCCATTTAATGCCAGCATTTTAAAAGCAGTCTAGATTAGAGAAAAATATTATATTGATGTTTCTTGCCTTATTGCCACTAAACAGGCAAAAGTTGTAATTAATTTCTCAAAATCCACCTGAGCAGCTCTGTAAGTGCTGGACAAGTCAGCAAAGCTGATGGTTCACAGGGATTCAGTAGTCCTGAAACAACAATGTCTTCGTGTATTTGGCCAAATTGGCACGTATCTATTTCTGGTGCTATTGGGATGCAAGGAGGCACTGTTATCTCTAGACAGCATGCTGATAAGAAAACTCAGGCTTTGAGTAACTAAATGGTATGATTAAAACCGTATACAAAAGTCTGTGCCAGAGAAGGAAACGATGCCAAGCCAGGTCAGTGACTTACCCTTGCTCCCAGCAAGTCAAACTGATAGCAGGCAAATTCCAATCGGGATTCACACAGCCCACCAAAGGATCTGACACAAGGTAGCTGGCCCCTAGGTGGATCAGAGCATCCTTTTCAGAACTCTTACAACCAACATTCTCCTTTCCTGAAGCAGGGACAAAACAGGATGCTCCATCTTGTCTCTGAATTACTGTTATGAAACTTTATTATGGCAGACGAAGAGCAATTCCAAGAAGACGAGCACAGAATTTTAGGTACATTGTAGATCACTGAAAGGATAAAGGCCCACAACAGACATGCAGAGAACGGTTTTATGGTGATATTATGGAAAACAAGACAAGTAGATAAAGAATGGCTTAGGAAGCTGAGAAACTGGAGGAAAATAAAATCATACAAGCAACAACAAATGAGCCACAGTGTTATTCAAAATAATAAAAGCAGAGAGAGCTAGGCCTTGCCCGAGTTTAAATGAGATGATTGAAATTGATTTTACAAAAACCGCTTAAGTTACACCAGGGTACATGAGGTCAGAATTGGACCCAGAGAACCTAATCTCTCACCATATCAACAAGTTAGCAGGTGGTCAGGACAGTCCAGCTGGAAAAGAGGCTCAGATTTTCAGTGAGCTAATACTTACTAATCTTTCACTTCTGCAGACCAGGATTCAAAACTTCAAATCACAAACTAAAATTAGTCTGTTGGTTTCATCCTAGCCCCCATTCGTGCACAGCACAAAACCACCATAAAAAGTGTCACGACTGGCAACTTCTCTGACAGGCCCAGTTTGGGAACAGCAGGAAATGTTGTAAGTCAGGACTGAATCGCGCTGGCACAGCTGTGCATGGAATTTTATACTCTCTGCCCACGTTACGCTTGCCAAAGCCAAGTGTTTTTTCTCCTTGACTTCTGCAAGTGCCATGTACATGCCGAAAAAACTGAAAAGAGAGAAAGGAAAGAAAAGAAATACAGACTGAATCATTGCAGTCACTGGAATCAACACTGTACTGATTCACACTCCATACATCTGCAGTCAAGGCAGCAACCTTGCATAGGGTATGAATTTGCACAGAGTTTACTTACTGTAGCTAGGATTGGGTTTAATTATTGTCAGTTGTTTTGCATTGTTGGGTTTTGTTTGTTGATTATTTTTTTAATATAGTACAGAGCTTATTTTATTCCCATAATAATGGTTCACATTGCTAAATGGGTCTGTAGCTTTTGAACCATACTAAATTGGAGTACTATAAAACCAGAAGATTCTCCCACTCAAATGACTGTCCAAGCTTGGCTGATTAATGTCCCAACCTGGAAATGTTTTATATATTTATTAACATAAAATACTCATCATTACCCATAACAGTTCACTGAACAAACTCTACCCACATAAAACAAAGATAATGAGCCATGTGCCAATAGGTAAAAAAATCCCATCCAACTCAAAAGTCCAACACAAATTCATGTACTAATACAGGCAGTCATATTTAATAGTTTGAATCTAAAAGAATGGTTCCTGAACTATGGCCTGCACTGTGACCCATGCCCCTAAAATAGTTCAGCGTTAAGATAGGTTTTTTGCAAGTAAGTTTCTCCTATGCATTGCAAAACTTCCAGCCAAAACGGGCAGGGAAAAACAAGATCTTTGGTAACACAAAGTAGTGCAAAAATGAGCTGGTTTGGGCAGTTATGAGATCTTCAAGATAGCAACAGAGGAACACACAAGACTATGTTAAAAGGAAATAAGAAGGAATCAGCTGATACAGGAGCTTAATGAATTGTTCTATTTGACAATTATCAGCCATAAACAATGACTCCGCTATATCACAGAACTGAATGAGGCTAAGATAAGTGGAATTAAATAAAGCAGGGCCCTAACTTCTGCCAGCAAAAATACAAAAGCCAGATAACAATAGCAGCAGTAGGTGCTGTTAATCCCAGGAAACCATTTTTCTCCTTTTGCCAAAGCAGCCATGTTCCCCCTAAAGCAATTCTCATGCTGAGGTCAAGGTGGTGCTCAAATATAATGAGTACCAAGCACCTTTCTCAGAAGGTACCTGCTTCAGCTCTGCCCCTTCCAATGTGTTCCAGGCTGGGAAAGAACCAAAACAATTTACTCTCCAAAGGAGGAATTTGACTTCCATGCAAAGGAGTTAGTACACGGTAATGGAAAAATGCACATGGTCAAAGCAATCAGATTAGAATTCAAATGTGCTACATATTTACCCACTTATCTACAGATTAGGTTTTCTATGAAAGCTCTGCATCCCTCACCTGCACTATATTTTGAGAATAGCTTCTGCTTAAGAAAATTTCTGTTAACTTCTGGATAAGCACAACCACCTTTCTAACAGAGTTTTCAGTCCTGACTCACAGGTTTTTTTGTCTTTACACCACTAGACTTTGCTTCTGTTTCAAAGATCCCAGGATAAAATAAATACAAATGAGAAAGTTGGAATTTCCTTCCCATCAATGCATTAATACACAGCCTAGTCCTTATTAACACGGTGCACTTCACTGGCCACTGTTGCATCTTGCAGGCTCCACTCCTCCAGAAACTCACTTCTCAGGAAAAAGAAAGCCTAAAGTAGATGCCTGCAAAGCAGAGAGACCAGTCTTATTTCTGTAGCTGCAAACCCCAACAAATAAATAATAAATTGAATATGAAATTAGCCACAGAACTGAGATGTTTAAGCCGTGCAATTGCAACGTGCTCATTCTGTTTCTGTTTAATTGCCTAGCTTAAGTCATACTCACACAGAAAATCTGGAAATAACAGTATGCTTTCTGCAAACTGAGCAGGCTGGACCATGGAATACAATTTACTGTGGCCCTACCTAAATTAGCACAGGTAATAATTTGTTTCTTGGAGATGTTTCCACTAAAGATTCAATGATAAAAATGGATGATCCCATTCTGCAAATTCAGGTTTTACTTCAGGTTCACAGATGTTAATGATCTTACATTGATGCAATATATGAATCTGTAAAAGTGACAAAACCTCCAAGGACAATAGCCAAGGAGTTCCATTACAAACCTAATTAGACCATATAGTAAAAATTCCACACATCTCTACAAAAGGGCCCGCATGCACACGGCGCTACCAAAGTGAAAAATCAGAGATTTAGATTTTTAGAAGTGTTTTTAGTGTATTCGTCAGGAACTCCTCCCCAGTGGCAGCTCCCCCCTCAGTCCGTAACAGTTTTAGCTGAGCTGTTTTGGGCTAATTCACACCATCCTACCTCAAATGCTTACACAGGTGTGAGCTGCTGAACCTGGCTTTTTTGCAGACAGCTGTGGCAGGAAGGAAAAAACACCCTCAGACTACAGACCAAAAGCAAAGTAGGGAAGAAAGGAAAAAATCAATTGACTTCTGCTACCAAGTAAAAACTTTACAGCTGTTTTAAAAAAGTACTGAGCTACCAATTTACTTTTCTATCACACCACTTATTAGGCACACTCCTGGCTTTAATAACAATTTTCTGCTGCAACTGTTTGTGTAATACAAAGAAGAATACAGGGCAAGCTAAACTTGTTTAATTAGAAATGCTGTTTGCTAAGCATTCAGAGGAAGTCACAGATTTGTGTGTTTCACTATAATGATATTAATCTAATGGAAGTTTTCTTAAAACAGGATTTGTTTCCCTTACATGAGATAAACATATTGTTCATGCTAATTACAGTTAATTCACATAATAGTGCAGATACCATAAAATTTAAACACAGATACGTGAACAAGTTAGCACAGGGTAAACTAGGTTATGAACCTTTAGGGTACATCACCTGTGCTGTGGTAATGTCCTGTAAATGTTTTCACCCCATGGTAAATTAGAAGTAGCTGATCCTTATTCAAAGAGCTGTTGAAAGAATTTCAGTCCCTTTGCCAGCAAATCCTCTGGCTCTGAACAGATGTGGTCAGAAACTGCATGAGACCAACTCCTGGCAGCAGCTAAAAATCAAGATACTACCGTTAAACAAGAAGTAAATACCAATCCTGCTTAAAGTGCTATAAACCTTATCACAGGCTTCAGTGAAAACACAATTCTGCCTGCTCTTTTGGGGTTTGTTTCTTAGAAACTTCTTATTCAATGCTTGGAGAAGTGACCTGGCTTGGGAAGTGACCAACGTTTCTGTGGCTGCAACTCAAGAGACATTTCGGAAAACCTTGGTCTGACAGAGTGCTTCACTCAAATTTGTTCTTTACAAACATTGTAATGTATGGAGAACATTGTCCTGGTGGCTCAAGATGACCTGTGGTCTACAAGACTAGTGCTGTTATAACTGCAAGCATCATGTATGTAGTTAGAAAGAAAAAGCTTAAGAACAGGTTAGGTGTGTACACAGGTATGGGGATAAGGTTTCCATAGTCTCTAGGGAATTTTGACATACAATATAAGCCATTACAATGAGTAAAAGAGTAATCTGGATCCTCCTGAATCACCCTATAAATGCTTTTGCTCATATGTGTAACATCTTGGATGACAGCAGAAGTGCTTACTGGAATGAGGAATTACTTCTGTAATTTGGGATTGTCTCTAACATAATTAAATATGAAGTCCCTGGAAAAAGCCATCTGATAACTCAACTGGAATATTATTACTTATTATTGATCCAAGAATGGAGCTGAAATTTGGAAATTTGAGTTATTTCAGTTAGAATGGAAAATATTTGAACATCCACAGCTACAATTCCAGATTTCAAAATAAGTTTCAAATACTCCCTTTATCTTTCCTCAGAAGAAACAGTTACAGTACTATTACACCCTGTGCCCTTTGAAACCCAACAATTTATCAACAAAAAAAACCAAACCAAAACACCAATCACCTACAAATCTCCACCTGAACCACTCTATTAAAGCTTTTAGTGCCCGACTACATCTGGCATTTGTATGAAGATATTAATTATACCAGGTAATCAATTCATTTTCAGAGCTACCCAGACTTCTTTCTAAATTCCAGAAATACATTTTGAAAACAGTTCATGGTTTGGATGCCTCTCCAGAGAGAGCCTTTATCTGAAAACAATTAGACAGCTCAGGTATGGAACTTTGAGTTGTATTAGATACTCCAGCCTAGTGACTCCTGCTGAACTAGTGCCGTACAGAGCAAAGATCATATTATACATAGAGTTTTGTCCTCAGTCTTGGAATTTAACTGGCCTAAGTGGTGGTAATGGTGCCTCAAAACTTCACTTTCTGAGTTCCATTGCTGTCTGTTCACCATGCTGTGAGAGGGCTGCATGCTCCTAACACTTAGCCCTGCCTCTCTCTGTATTTCAGGAAGTCCTTGTTCTAGTAACCCCTTTTTCTTTCCATAGGACCTACTGACCTGCTCCCTTCCATGTTTGCAGCACTGATACTTTCCCTTATTTTCACAAACAACGCATTATTCCTTGAAACCTTCACACATGCCACAAGCTGGACTTGGATCAGGTATTAAAAGACAGTCATGCAAAAATAGTTCCCAGCTTCCATCATACTCATTAAGAACAATTTCTTTTAACTTCTCCATGGAATAATTAAAACTCAGTGGCAAATTCTACAGTCTCCTAGACCTCCCTTTCCTAATCATGCTCTGGAAGTCCAAATGCAACTGAGCAACAACATCTAGACATCCACTCTGGAAAGGTAAGAGAAAAGATGGGAAGTTCTCAAGCTGCAAGATGCTGAATCAGACCAAACCAGATGGTCTCCCCCTTCACTTGCTGGTATTTAGCTATGTTGAAATTGATGACTGACCCCAGGCCCCACACCCTCTGCCTGCATTACCTGGCACAAGGCTTTTCACAGAGTAAATTCTGCAGCGTTGCTTGACTTCGGTGACTCTGTTCAGCCATTCAACTGAGATAAGATAGAAATGAGAATCTAATACATTAAGTCAGTTCTGCATTGTTTGGACTTCACTGATTTGACCTCTCCACATTGGAAATCCCCTCATTATCAAAAAAGTTCAATAAATATTCCATTCAAGTTCTTTTAGTTCATTAACCCTTTTACATAGCTGGTCTCTGTTGAGAAAGCTCAGATCTCAGAGCTTTCCTAGTCTCCTGTGTTCCACTGAACTTCTTTCGAACAGGAGTAACAGAGAACTGTCCCTGACATTTCACACTGCTGCATTACAGCTGGTTTGCCATTCACCCAGACACAATAACACTTTGGTCCTTTCTGGGAAAACTTTACAAGAGGGAATGGCCTCAAGGTCCACCAGCACAGATTCAAGCTGCACATCAGAAAAAAAACCATTTCATGGAAAGAATCATTGGACACTGGAACAAGCTGCCCAGGGAGGGGGTTGAGTCACCATCCCTGGAGGGGTTTAAAAGATGGGTGGATGAGGTGCTGAGGGGCAGGTTTTGGTGGTTGATAGGAATGGTTGGACTCGATGATCCTGCGTTCTTTTCCAGCCTAGTGATTCTGTGATTAGTCTACTACTTCTCATGAAACCTCCAAGATTAGTCATAATACTTTCTGGAAATTTTTTAGCTTGTCAAGTGTCTCCTGATTATCATTTCTTCTTTGTGACCTAAATAAGTTGGCAGACTCCAGGGTCTTAAACATTTGAATGGATCAAGACAGGAAATAGTTGATAGAGCCAAGTATCTTCATTGCACGTCCTCCCTATTTGCAAAGATCATATAAAGTTGTATATTCCTGCACGCAGCAGGAATCAAAAGAGTAGTCATCTGTTTGTAACTCCAGTCTCTTCCTAGGTGGTATTCATTCCTAAGGACTCCTTCCTTCACAGCTTTCCCTTCCTGCCTACCAGAGCTCTTTTGACTACATCATCTCCTTTCTGCCACTTCTCATTCTTATTTCCTCACTTTCACCTTTAAATAATAATATTCTGCTACCAGTATTTGCATTCCATACACACTTTGCAGACCTGCATTTAGATGGGAGGCTTCTAATCTTCTCCTCCCAGTTAGTTTCACAGGGGAGAATCCCTGCTGAGAGCCACCTGGCACATGCTTTAGGGTCCACCTATACCAACTTTGAAGCATGCTCATGGCCACTTGTCATGGTTCAGCCAACTGCAAGTATGCTGGTAAGCCACCTTAAGTCAATTACATTCCTCACCCAAGAGGATGAAGTTTTGTCTTTGAGTCTGCTCTTCTGGAAGGAACAGTAGCACTGGTTAAACCAACCCAAACACTGGCTTTTGCCACTGCAGCACTAGCACACAGGGGCCAAACCAAGCACAGAGACTAACTATTGATTGGAGACTTCAATCTCAAAGCAGCTGTTTAAGCTATGGCAACCTCATTACAACAATAAGATAAAACACGTTAACTCCTATGTCTTTCACTCACAGGAGTTTAACCAAAGACGTTGCATACCTTGCATTTCTGACACTCTACACCCATGGACACTGTTGGGTTCATTGCTCCTATGACAGTCAACAACTTGATGAAGTTTACTTGGCTTAACAAGTGTCTGAGAACTGAGTCTTTCATGAACCGTACTGTCAGGTCCCTGAGGAGGAAAAAGAATACAGTACTCCTCCCTCTGCTGTTTAGACTGAACATCATGTCCCCACATCTGGCCAGCAGCATCTCAGCACAGCATAGCTGTCTGCACTAGGCACTGCTTCACTCAATGGGAAAACTAATAAAGGAGAATAAAAATAAAACATTCTTTTAAGTGTTTGAGAAAGTGAGCATCTCTTTAGCTGTCAGCTCAATTAGGAATTAATTTGTTGATGTTTCCACAACTACAGCTTTCCAAAGCCCACACAAGAACACATTACATGGCGGGGAGGAGTTTTGGTTTGTTTTTTCAGATTATTTACAGTAGAGCTCAACAACTGGGAAACATGGATCGTACAAGAACTACTGCAAAATCACAACCTTTAACATGTTATTCTATAGAACATCTACCATGATTATTTTCCAGCTGAAACTTGTCCAGGTTTTCTTCTACCCAGTGCTCCGTGTTTAGTCCAGGAACATTCATGATGAAAATCTAGACGGTGTTACATTCCCTGAACTATTAGATGTACACGATGATACTTGATTTTATATTGCCTTTGGCTGAGTTCATAGAATTTATATTGTCTGAATTATGGCTAGCATCTGCTGTCAAATGAGTAAACATTAAATCAAACTTAAGACTTCATTACAGAGATGAAAGTCTGTTTTCCTACAGACCTGGTGTACCACGTGATGCAATCAAACACATTACTATCTGTCAAGCATCCAAAAATGAGCTCAATGACTCATAAAAACAATAAATAAGACACGGTCTCTGCCCCTGAAATGCCATACATTGTAAAATTAAAACAAGACCCCCAGAAAGACTGAATCCTGGGGATCCAAGTTAGTCCTTCAATGGAAAGGAACGATGTGGGTTACACAATACAATCAAGCACCAGGGCACTCCTGCAAGGGAGTAAGAGAATCACTTAAACTGCCTCCAGCTGCATTAGGCTCATAGTCCCTGTGCAGGTTTTCTCCCCACAGAAAACATGAGTTACCTTATTCAGCAATTATGTCCCGATGTTTTCACATTATTCATATTTCTTTGGGCAGGAGATTCCAGTTTCCCCCCTCCACCAGCGTGTCTACTTCCCTGCATTTAGTGTAATACCCTGTCAACTCTGTGAGGCTGTCATAGGACATTCCTGCTTTAACTGGGTCCTCGCTAGGATTGTCAGACAGCAATCAACTGGTATTTCCAGCAATCACCACTAATCTCTCTTCTGATTACCAGTTGTTCATGTATAAATAACTCAATACAGTTGAACTTTGAATGCTTACAAGCAAAAAAGAAAAATCACAGTTCTGTGCAGCAATAACCAAAACAACCATAACAGCAGCGTGCACTCAGCAGGTATCCCTATGATTTACAATAGAGCCAAATAAATTACACCTCGTGGAGAAAGGAGAAGAATCTTACCTTATCTCACCATGCCTGGGTTGTGTGACAGACAGCAGGTGCCACTGAGGCATTTTGCAGAAGGGAGGGTGAACTTCAAAAACACATTTAAACTTTCAAACATAGCTGTACACATACATTACTGAACATACATTAAAAGAAATATATGAGATTAATGACAGAGGTTTCCATTATACTCACTGCTTACACTTTGCCATTAGGGACTAAGCCTTTTAAATTTCAGATATCTATGTATTTAATTTTTATTGGGAAGGCCTAATAGCCATACCATAAACAATGCTTCTGCATTCACTTAATTCAGACTTACTAAAACTAATATGTATAGGTATTTGCACAGCACCAGGCACAAAGATCCAAATCTTTCCTTTGGTTACAGTCACCAAGGAGTACAGTGACACTGGGAACTGACCCTGGGACAAAAAAGAGATTTTATTTCTCCCCTACCCCAACACACTAGAAACACACTGAAAAAACCCATGTTTAGCCTCATGCACAGAACTGGCAGACCTGATTTGGCTTAGGCTTTAAAATTAAGGAAAAAAAAATCAGACTAGGATGGAAAATTTCAGCCCAAAGAGTTAATATTTGGAAATATCTTAAGCAGCTGAAGACATCTTCTAGAGATATGTGCCAGGCAACATAATCATAGGCATCTGAGCCAGGTATGCCTACAATAAAATTGCTATTCCTTTGTGATTCCACACCCAAAGAGTTACCATAAGTTGCCTACAGACACAAATCTTCCAAAATACTGTTTTCAGTATTAGGAGCAACTTATCACAAACACAACATTATATAATGTCATTTTAAAAGTAAGAAGTGTCTACCGAGCTTAAATCAAATACGTGCATTTCATTAGCAGCAATAAGACTTCATAAAACTTCAGAGGCGTTAATGGGTTTCCTTTCCAGACACTAACCAAACAGATTTTCCTGCATGGATATAGAAAGCCCCTGCATCACAAAGTACCAAATCAATACCTCAATGCTATTAAACAAGAATAAGATATAAACCTGGTCAGAAGACACTGAAATCTGGATTAATAAAACATTTCAGTATATCCCTAGAAACAAAACTAACTCAGCCTATTGCAGTATTATATCTTGCCAGAAGTAAAATGCAAAAGGAAAAGAAACTACACGGAAGGTATTTAGCATCTTTTCTTTCAGATGCAACAATCATGAGGCTAACCTAATTTTTCCCAATTGACACATTTTTCCATTAGCAGTGCTCAAAATTTCTGCAGGTTCGGGCCCTGTGTGTTCTCTGCTGCTGGCTGTGCTCTGTACACTTTTGATTTAAAGTACTTGTACTGCAGGATGAGGCTCAGGGGGCCAAATAGATGGGACAGAGCTGGTGGCATCATAAAAGTACTCACATAAAATGTAACAAATACAAATACTCCTTTATATTAAAACACAAGTGAACTACATTTATTGGTCCTTAACAGGACAATGTTTAAACCCTCCAATAAGGCCACTGATTCATGCTCCCTCTTGGATACTTTCCACAGAACCTAATCCTTCTACTGTATTGAAAGCATTAAGAAGTAAAGCTCTTTGCAGTTTACCATAGGTTTGCACTCCAGTTAGCGTGGCTCAGGGCTGAGACCTATACTCACTCATGAAAAAGCAAATGTAGAGTGGACTGTAGCTGCTCTGGTACCCAATTGACTAAGCATTAGCAAGCACCTGGGGAGACACAGCCAGGACTTGTCACCTCACAAGGAATTGGCAGCATGGGAAGGGTTGGAGAAAGGCTCTCCCTGCCTTCCCAAATCCAACTCTACTTTGAGTGTTCTCATCTGCCAGAGCTCAGTACAGAAGGCAACAAATGCTCTGCACTGGCAATAAACATATCTTCAGCCAAGAGATAAACCCACAAAATAAGTAGTGTGCAAAGATTTCAAATATAAAGATACATATACATATGTATGAAAAAAGCCTTTGAGCTCCCTATTTGAGAGTGTGCATGATTTATTACCATCAAACGAGGTGTAAAAAAGCACAGATCTTGGCTGGCTAAAGTTGAGAGCAACACTAAGTGCCCATAGACTCTGCCTGCCTGGAGAAATCAGTTCCTGCTGTAAAATAACAGACTTTAGCACATTCTGTAGAATGACATCATCCAAAGCAGCCTGCCAAAAATGTTACTTCTACATTTATTCAATAAGAAGATTTCCTTTCACCGCTCTTTAATTTTTTTTTTTTAGTTAGTCCATCATTCAAAAATACAAAAGTTCTAAGTATTTCCAGGCCTACAGATTAGCAGATTTTAACACAAGCGACTCTGCCTTTTGAAAATGTTGCATATATCTATAGATTTTTGCCTGGCATTTTTAGTAGATTTACATTTGCAACTCTGTTGAGCTGAAATAATACAAGTTGATGTGATTACTGTACCGAAATGACTGGTTTTCCTTTTGAAAGGATAGTGAAGAATATTCCATTTTATGCGAACAGTGGAAGTACACTTACCCATTCAGTGAATTGTAGGTAACCCACTGGAAATCAGTGAACATGAACAATAAGATAAATCAATCCAACAAGAAAGCTTTCCCGTTCTCCCAGAAACTGTTGAAAGCTCACTGGGTGACAACTGCAAGTAATGCATTCCACCCTTCCAAACAGTGTAAACAAACAAACAAAGAAGTTGATAATTTACTTACAGAAATTGTGATTCTCTCACTGAAATACTTGAGATGAGCTCTTCCCTTTTCACTTCTGATGAGGCTTTTGCATCTTACCTTTGTAAAGCCACAGCTGAAGAACTCAGAAGATGTTTTTCCAGCTCTTATTATTCTCAGGTGTCACTGCATCCTCCAGCAGTAAGTTGTATAAAGGCAACATCCAGTTCCTCACTGCAGAGTTCTGATTTCACAACTAAGTTTGAACCTAAATAAAACAATTTGGTATCAGTTAATGCTGTAAAGGCTGGGCTGCTTTTTGGAAATCTCAGAGGTGAGAAAAAAAGAAACCTCAAAATTTCAGGGTGGTCAAGCTAGGGGATAGGTAAAGAATTACATATGCAACTCAATGCTATTTCCTTGACATACAGGAAAATAAGTTCCTCTTTTGTATTTCTTGTTTTGAAGTGAATGAATAGAACTACTACCAAAATTCAGATTTTTCAGATGGGGCTGAAGTAGTCATAGTCATAAATTTGAAGCACTTTGTATGACACAGGAAATAAAACAACTTCAGAGAATAATCTAGTGTTATGAAAGGGAGAGAGGAGATGGTCCAACGCAATGCTCAAATGTGTTCATCCAATGCTGCAATGTCTTAAACACCACCAAAACTGCAACAGGACTAATTTACATCTATAATAGGCCCTATTTGTCTCATGTATATGTGCATAACGTCTTTTAAAGACTGATCTTTGGCGGAAACAATATTCTTTAGTTATTTATCTCAGTGCTTCCACAATGATTATTTATTATAGATCGATTACACACGGAAAAATCAGAGCAGATAACGAATGCAACTACTTTGATTTACTCATAGTTCATGTTCTCCAAGAACACACATAACAGTGGTCATGGAAAAATTTAACCTTTTAAATATTTCTATTTATTTAATGTCAAAGAGTCCAGACAGCAGTAAATTAAGAGCCCCAAATTTGTATGAATTAATTTGTCATCTATGACTACTTTGAGTGTAAGCCTTGGAAACTTCCACAGTAACTTTAGGTTATTAGCAACTGAAGGAGAGCCAGGTTTTAATAGACTAATTTCATAATTTGCAGCTCTTTCTTCTGAGTGTCATCCAATTACAATGACATTCAAGATGCTTTCTATTGTCTGTCTTCAGATGACTGATAAAAGGCTGGTACTGTGAAACTGGCATTCTGTTTTCTTGTGATAAGAAAAAAAAGCATGAAATCACATAACATGCAAATACAGTGACCCCAGTATGGCTCAGTGAAGTCAATGGAGTCTCACATAGACATAAAACAAACTCTTATTTGTTCTTCTAGTTTGGCAATTCAGGTACCAGAGCATCAACTTAGATGAAGTATGTTTATAATATGGAAGGTATTTTTAATACACAGAGAAAAACCCACATGGGCCTATCGCACAAAGAATGGGAGATTTGATTCAATTCTGTATATGATATAATATTTAAGAGAATTACAATTACCTTTGATGTTAAAACAGCATCCTTGCATTTACAATGACTTTACTTGCAGATTGTAGTCATCTATCTTGACAAGGCATCACTGCAAGGTAAGATTAAAGACAAACTTTATAAAACACAACTTTGTGGCATTAACTGTAGAAAAAGAGAGGAACTTTTCTCTTCAATACTTGTCAGGGCTCCTGTAAGAACTTCAGTGCTAAATGCTCAGGTTACACATAATCCTCCAGCTGCAAGGCGACAATTAGCACCAAAACCTGTAGAAAAGCTTTCAGCTCTCAACAGGTGCCTCACCATTGTGTGTAGATTTAAATCAAAATCCTGCAGAGTGAACGTCCCAACTCCTGCCGCCACTCCCCTTTGAAGCAGCTCTCATTACAGCCCCTATCAGAGCAGCTCCACTCTCATGTTCTCCAAAAAGACCAAGTGTGACTTTCACTCTTTTGTTTGAGTGCTTTTTTCCATTATCTTCCTTCATCTGACTGAGAGATCTGAAGGCAGGAAGTGGAATTCATTTGTTGCATATTATGTGTTCTCTACTTCTCTCCTGACTGGTGAAAACAGGAGCAAATCCTTTGAGAGCCACGTAATTACATGGACAAAAATCAGAAAGTCTTTCCCTCTCTCTAGGCAGTTTCAGAAATGACAGTCCAGTAAAACCTCAGAAGTTCATCAGTCTGTAACATTAACATTGTCACTGCATTAAAGTGTGAATTATAGACTTGAATTTCTCCATAATATCATGCTTTATTGAAATTCCTTCCCAGTCAAAAACCATAACCACTCTTTTGATTAAAAATTGCTTCTGTCCTTTAGAACACCTTCACAAGGCTGGACTGGCAAAGTGCTTCTTAGCACTCCAACTTCAACACGAAGTACAAACACCATTAGAACACTTCTCAGAAAATTCTCCTTTTTTCCAGTGTAGAGGCACGCTCTACCCAGAAGGAATATTTATGAGAAAGAATTCCCTCCTTAGTATCCAGTCAAGCTTTTCTGATCCAGTAACAAATACTTTTTGGCAAAATAAGCAATTTAGAACCCTGCAAAGCTCAAGGGAGGCTACTTGACTAGAGAATTAATCATTTATAACAAAGAAAATGGTTATGAGAGATATCAAAAGAGATAGTAAAACACAATTACACTTAAAACAATAAAAAACCCTGACATTTGATTGGACTTGTTTCCATAAGGAAACAAGATTGATAATACAAACCAGATATTTCTTTAGTGCAATTCAGTTTATAAAGTTAAGTTTCCACAACAAAAACCAGCAAGTAGGTTAATCATGCATGATTTCCAGTTTTGCTTTCTGCTCTCTATCACGCGGATCCTTTTGCCGTTAGCTTTCTGGGCTATGCTCATGACTGCTCCTCCCAAACTTTTGGTGCTTTCTGGTTTCTCTGTACCTTTGGTGGACAGATCCCTGGCAATCAGTCCCCGGGGAACTCAGCTCTCAAGACTGACGGCTGATAAACTCTAATTTATATCTATGCAAACCCCCATGCTGCAGGATCCCTGAGAGTGAACAGTAGCCATGTTGCTGGCACAACAGAACTCAGCTCTGGATCCTACTCTAACCCAACTATCAAGTGGTACAGGGGATTTGGATCTAGAGTTACCAGCATGCAATCCTTCCTGAACCAGAGACATGCAACCTGCTTACTAAAATTGCTTTTTGAAGTATTTCAACTTAGAAGAGTCTCAGTTGGAGACTTCAGTCTACTGGACTCTGAAACAACCTAACAGTGTGGCAGTTATTGGAGAGAATGGTATCCTAGGTAGTGTGCTTGTACTTCCTAAGTCATTAATATTAGTTATTATTTTTCTCCATCGATTTAAATTTAGTAATAATTAATTCCTAATTGTGCACACACACATCCCTACCTTGGACCTGAAGCCTCCAGTGATGGCAGGAACGGTCACATAAATATCATACCTTCCACATGCAACTGAAGCTGTAGCTGTACTGCACCTCTTATAGCAACCATCATCTCATGGTCTTAATATGGAAATAACTCCCACTTATGCTGCAATTTCCTGCCATTCCTTTAGCACTGCTATAAGAAATAATTAATCTCCTGTACTGGAGCAGGTAGCTAAAATAATAGCAATTTTCAAAACCAGTAAATCATGGGCACATCTTACCCAAAGCAAAAAAGACAGCGGGATCTGCTTGGAAAAAGGGACAGTTTTGGTGAAGCAGATTTTGTAAAGAGGTGCGGTTGAGACAAATCAGTCTGAGAATATTAAAACAGAAGACAAGAACAGAGAAGAAAATCAACATTGTTGACAGTTTACCATTGGCAGGAATAAGCTTCTGTACTGAAAGTATATTCCTATAACTGCTGCAAATCTACTTTTGGCAGCTCAGTTTTGTAGAATTCATAAGACACAGTTCTAAGTAGCAAAATTAAACTTTTTCTTATTAAACATCAAAGCAAAAATTCAATGTCTCAAGTTTCCATAGAACCAGATTGACTCAAACAAAAATGGAATAGAAACTTCAGTGTAAATAGCATATCCTCTTTAATTACCTTAGCGCAACCAGTATCACTTTCAAGAGGAAAGGCTCAAGTCTCTCCTTCTGAAAACAGCTAGAATTGTCATGGACTTTTAAAATTTGCTTCCTCCACATTGTTTTAAAGGCCATAACTTCATTGATCTCCTCCCATAACACCCTTAGGTTTCCACAAAGCTGCAAATTGGTACTGAAAAGAAAATCTTCACCTAAATGTTTCCAACCTGCTTTCCCCTGCAAGAGGTTTAGTGAATAACTTGACGTGGTTGCAGGTTGACACAAAACCATTGCCCTGCCCACTTACTTCCTCAGGCAGGTAATCAGCAGAACACACACCAAGCCAAAAAGACAGGATTTGGACTCCCAACCACCCTAGATTTCGTGCCAATTACAAGGATTAGTGGTCAACTTGAAGTCACCACTGCGTTATATGCTTTGTTAGAAAATATTCATTGTTTTTAGATATTTGCACTGACTGCAGCAAACACCCTACAGAGGAAGATGAATTTCACTATTCTGAGTTATGTTACCAACAGCTTAGGTTTCACAAGGAGCCTGAAGTACAAGCCAAGGTTTAATTGTCCTAGCTTTTTCAGCAACTGTAACAAAAAGACGGGTCTCTGATCCAAATTGCTTCCAATCTAAAGGAGACTGCAGATAGCAAGCAAACACTGAACAAGTGTTAATTACCATAAACAGAAGTAATCTCAGGAAGCTGGAAGCATATTGTTGTTGACTTGCTACACAAGTGGAAGAAGAAAGTTAGATTTATTTGGGGGGGCTTTTGGGTGACAGAGTTATCATCTCAGCACTGAAAGAAGGGAAAAGCAGTAAGGAAAAAACATTAGAAATAAAGACATCAGAAAGAAAAAATGAAGAAATCATGAAGCATTTATATAGGGAAATAAGCAGACAAAGAAGAAAAGGAATCTTAAGGAGTGAACTGAAAGTGGTGCAAGAATTGCTGGACTTCAGATGTGCAATGGTTCTGCAGGTTCACAGAACTTCAGCTGTTTTGCTGAGGAGAGAGCAGAAGTGATGGATGCAGCCCAGTGTGGGATAATCCTAAAGTCAGAGAACATATGCTCTGAGTTTAATCCAACTGCAGAGTTCTGGCAAGCATGCTGCATTTATAGAGGAAAACACATCAGCTTCAATTTTTTAGCAGCTGTACTGCCCTTTAGTTTCTTGTACCCTGAAAAGCTCACTTGTACCCCTTTTGCTTACCTCTAAAAAGCAGATGACTGAGAAGAGCCCACCCTTTATATCAGAACCCAAGTAACAGCTCTTGCACACTGGAATTTTCTTTGAAACATACAGTTACTTCCCACTTGTTCTGCCCATTTTCTTCTTAATCTAACCCACATTGAAGTGTCTTCCTAGGAAGGCTGAGCCACACCAGCAGGAACCAAGAATCTAGTTCAGCTGGCACGTTTCTCCCTAGGAATCCCAGCTTTTCACAGATCCAGAAAGCCTCCTCTCTTTCATGATTCAAGATTCTCCCAGACCCACCAGCTCCCTTACCTCTGCTCTAATACCTCCATGCATTTCAGCTCTAACCCCATTGAGTGGATCAGAGCCGACTGCCATCAGCAACAATAAAAGATCACCACTAATTGCACTTTTCCTTCCCACCCTCAGCTGAGAATTTTACCCACACACCTTGAGGTCACTGCTCTGCAAAAAGCCTAACTGCCAGACATCTTCACAAAGTTCAGCAGGAAGCAATTTCTACCTCTCTCCCCTAAACCCAATCAAGCTTTCCCACCAATTAAGCTTATTGACACCAGATCTTATAAATTCCTTTACAATGACAGCACACACTTTCTTAAAGCAAACAAACCCATTAACGTGGGAGCATGGCACAAGGTCACTAAAGGTAAAGAAGTGATGGCAGTTGGCTCTGACACAACAGCCCAGTCCCCTTGAAGCCGAAGAGGGACCAAAGGATGTTGCAAAAATGCTATAAAAAAGGAGGAAGCATTAATTTTCCACCTGTTGTTGTTTTCTTCCCCTGGCAGTTGAGGGACAGGAAGAGCTACCTGAAGGTGATGGGTGCAGAAGTAGGAACCTGCATTTTAAGGCCATTGAGGGCTGGAGAGGGGCATTTGCCTGGGGTAGAAAATGCATAGGAGGGTGCACCCTGCTCCCCTCTTGGTCCTTTGCTCCAGGGCCTCCCTGGTTGCCGGCACCTCAGCCCTGCCAGCAGCTGCAGTGGGTAGGGAGGAACATCCCACAGGGAATGAGAAGGAAAAATCCCATTTAAAAGATGGTTTAGAATAGGACCCTGGGTTCCCCCACTGCCTCCCCCACACACAAATGAACTGTGAGGCAAAGTTGCCTACTTCCTGCACCTCAGGTTTCCATTTTACAGACACCACTAGCAACACCTCATGGCTGCAAGAGGCTTCTGTAAGGATGAATTGGCTGGTGGTAGTTCTGGTTATGGAGGTGTTTCCCAAGGTCAGCCTCTTGTGCAAATGCAGTTAATCTCTAGATCACACAGGATGAAACTGCTGTACATGCACTGCAGGTACCTGTAAATCACACCTGCAGAAAGATATTACCTGCAGGCCTGGTTTTATGTTGGTTTGTTTGTTTTTACCATTGTTGAACCTACACAAACTCCACTGACATGAATGGGCACAGAAGCTCAGTGCCCCTGAATGCTAGAGCACACGGAAATCTCAGCCAGCTCCTCATTAGTTAAAAAGCAGATGTCCCCTGGCAGTGTCCACAGACTCACTGATACAAGAGATGCCTTTGTAGCACAGATCAATCTTGCACCTGAGGCACACCTCGCAAATGCACCATATCTCTGCCCACCTCCGGCACATGGAGGAAATTCATCTGGCAGAGAGTGTCGGAAATGGTCTTTGTGCAGTATGTCAAGCAGGCTTCCAGTACTGCTTCACTGAGACATAAATTTCAGTCTTGTTTGTTCAGAAATGACTACTGCCTGGTGTTGCCAAGAAAACCTGGTGTTGCTCTCTGAAACATACAAGCTCTAATTATTTATTAAGATTTTTTGGCTCCTCTTAAGATTTGTATTTTGTTTTCATCTATCAGACTGAGCACTGGTTGGCAGTTTACTGAACTAGACTATGACCCCTGATTCATTTTTCCACCAATTCTCTTCATATCTCTTAATTATCTTGATATAGACAGACTGCTGCACAGTAATTAATGTTACTGTGAACTTAGACAATGTAAATCATAAAATGATTAGATTTCTGGAGAGCTGAAAGAACCAGTATCTGCAAATATAATGGTACATAGTGGCCTGAGCACAGAACTTCAAACTGTAAACTGCTGGCTTCAAAACCTGGGTCCACCTTGCTGTTCCCCCTCTGTCCTTCCCTTTGCAGAGAATCTTTCTCTTTATTTACCTACCTCCCAAGTCAGGGAAATAAATCTTGAATGTGATCACAGTACTAACACTGTAATTAATAGGGAAGACTTCCCTGCTCATCTCAATGTATCCAACAATAGACGCCTATGGCTTTGAAAAGACCAATCAAAATTTAAAATCAATTATTCTGTCCAGAATACTTATAAAACAGATTTTTTTTCAAAATGGAATCGCCTTGACAGTGCCTGCTGTAGAAAGACAGGTCAGCTCATTTTGTTCTGAAAATTTAAATGGAAAGCTTTTAGTACTTCCTTTTTTATGATTCTTTTATAATATAAATCTTTAAAAATCTATTATAAACGTAGAGGTGAAATAGTTTTCTTGGTGCTGGTCAATTAAGACATCATTTGTGAAGCCCATCAGGGGAAAAGTTGGGATTTACTCCTTTAGGATCCAAAGTGTCATGGAGCATTAAGAAGAATCCTGCACAGCTGCCTGGCCTCAGGCTCTGTGAAACACCCTGTCCCACAGCACAACAAGGCAACAGCCCCAATTCTACCTTGTGCTAGTACCTTGAAAATGAATCCCACAGGATTTTGGCCCACAGAGGGTGGGAAAGTGGCTGCTGATTTGATCAATTAATCTCTAGTCACTGTATATTGAAACATTAATTTAAGCAATAGAGGAGAAAGACAAAGATAATTGCCAGAACAAGTCAGGATTAATGTTTTCTGTAAAGTGCACAGATAGGTCATATATAGACCTGAAGCTCTCACACAACCTCCTGGGTGAACTCCAACAAGCATCTACAGAAAACAGAAAATAGTCCATCATGTTCCCACAGTGAAAGTGAAATTGTCAGTTTTGTCAGTTTTACATCATCAGGATTTATTTTTGCTGTGTTGTGAGACTGGAGATGCAGGCTGTAAGACAACAAATATTCCACAACAGGAAAATGAAGCATTCCATAACATCCTATTCCAAGAGAAAGGTATTTCGATATTCAGGCTTAATTCTTACTTTAAAAATAATGTATAAAGATAGTTTGGTTATTTTATAAACACTCACGTTGGAGTCAGGCTGAAAATGTTGATTTTCTTGTTCTTCAGAGTTTCAGCTTCAAGCAAACAACTAAACAATGCTTACCTCTGCCATGAGTGGCAGCCTTTCTTACAAAGCCTAACTTAGAGTTGGATCTCATCCATTATTTTCCACGAGATGAGATCCCTAAATCCCAGTATCACATCATGCGGAGTTACTGATATAATGTAAAACCAATTTTTTTTCCATCCATAAAGACATCAACACCCAGCTCTGCCCAGACATAGATCCTCTCAATCAAGGAGTATTAAAAGACAGGAGCATAGCTTGATACTCAGGTAGATACAAGAAATTAAATTGTAAAATGTTTTAAGTTCATACGAGAAAAATGACAGCTAACAGGGCTGGAAAGTACAGGCTGATTCACTGAGAAATTATCAGCTAATCTTTAATATTTTCATGAACATTATGGAAGGAGCTGTCTGCAGAGTCAGTCAGGATGATTAGTCACTGTAAGAACCTGTGTTGCTATTTCATGTTGATACTGAGTAACAGATGAGCAAGTCTGCAGGACCAGAACTTTTAAGACAACTGGTCTCTCAGCTACCCCTCTGATATACAGCAGTGATTTCTGACAACTGAAAACCAGCCATCACCATGCCAGCTGTCTGAGAAGGGAAAAAATACTTGTGATTCAAGCAAGTAATTAGTGAGATGAAGAATATTTTTAATTTTATAACTGGAATACCTGCATCAAGACTAGGTAAGAGTAGAGATAGTAGTCAAATGTTGTCTGATTTTTAGAAAGTATTCAAGAGTTCTAAGGTTTCATGTTTGAAGTGGTAATTACATCGACTGGTTTACAATGTGTATCTAGTATGTGGTGATTAATGATCCACTGCAGAGAGAAACAGTTACATAAGTGCCAGGTCTCGAGGAAAAAAATGAGGTACAGAATTGATAGTTTGCCAGTTCTTCAGGGTTCAAGCTCTAGGTGAAATGGGAATGCGAATATGTTACAATATAAATTTTCCAGTGGTGTATATGAAATTACTTTAGTGGTCATGGAACAATTTCTGATGCACAAGCCCCTGCTGTACAAAACTGTACTGTTGGCTCTGAATGTCCTTTTTGCTAGCAGTCTTGGCAGAGAAAGCGAGAGTTCACTGATAAGAAGGGACTCTTATCTCCAGAGGTGGTCCTCAGGTCAGAGTTGAGGAATGTTGGCTGGATAGCATGGTGAGCATGTGCTGCCGCTGTTGCCTAGAGTATGTTTATCTGTTTCTCCGTGAGCACTCAATGCTCCGTGACATAATCAGGACTGAGAATGGCTTATACAAAAAGAACCAAATAGTTCATCAATGACAGCAACATCAAGAACTACATCACTAAGAAATTTAACATTTTTGAACCTCAAGAGAAGAATTAGGAAGGAAATAAATCCTCAGACATTATTTTTTAATTACCAGAGCTTAGGAGAAAATATTTTCTTTGGGGGAGTTCTTCTGAAACCAGCAACTTTCATATTCCTTGGGCCTCTTTCCCAGTATTGGAGGCACAGGTCAGCCTGGATGAACAAAGGCAATCCACTGTCAAAACTCACACGCACCTGTCAGACACTTACACCTAGAGACCATTCTTCAGTTTCTGTCACAGTTACTGGAGCAGCAGAAAGGAAATGCAGCCACTAAACTATCACAAACCCCACTTAATCTAGACAGAAAGAACAAGAAAACCCAAGTGCTTCTTAATGGAAGGTTGAGCCATTCAATGCGACCATCTGAGAGTCAGGAAAGTGTCAGGAGCTGGAGGGGTCAGGAGCAGAGCCTATATAGGGGAGTCACTCCCCTCAACAGTGTCTGTGCTTATGGCATAAGGGGATTGCACAGGGAGCATCGGGACACCACTTGGACATTGCCGAGTCACTAGCAGTGGCAGTACATGAGGAATGAACTGCCCAGCCCTCAGGCCCCAGGGTAAAAAGCAAGAAAAGAATTTTCTTGCCATTCACATCTGATGTGAGGTCACTAAGAGAAAATATACATAACTAGAGATTTGTATGTCTTCAGTTTTAAGTCATCTGTAGAAAAACTAAACTGAAATCTTCATGATTTTTAAGTACTTGGAAATACTGCTTCTCCCTTTTTCTCCTTCACTGAGCAGAAACTAATAACAGCACTGTGTCAATTAAGGTCAGCCTTATCTCAACAGGCTCTGCACTACCAGTTCTCTCTCCCAAATGGGAAACCCAAACCTATTGATACTGGCTGCTCTTTCCACAAAACAGGATGTGAAATGAGGGCTGACAGCCCTGAAAGTAATGAGAAAACTCAGAAGTTTGCTTTTGTAATGTTATTATCAGCTTCAATATCATGACAGATTTTTAATATATTGAATAGTCATGGAATATTACAAGACAATACAAATCAGGGACATAAAAATCAGAAATCAATATTTATGTCAAATGTTGTATATATAGACAACTTCTATATGTATATACATATAGAAATCTATTGTGTGTATATCAGGAATTAGCTATATCCACTTGCATATTTGTGAGGTAAGAATTTTCTTTGTTTATTACCCTTTAAGCACAAAAACAACAAGCTGTCAAGTCCTCAGAAACTGCCAGAAAAGGATAGTGTTTTAAAACAGCCTTCTTATCATACAGTCATCAACCCCTCTCAGGGTCCAACTACACAAACAGTTACTAAATATGGAGTAGACTTTTGATTATTGCTTTTAGAATTTGGTTGCAAAATTAACTTATGCTGAAACAGTTTAGTATACCATACCTACCATTGTCATTAAAGTGCAAAAAAAGTCAACATATCATGTGTGCCTTGTGTTTGTATGAATGAAAAGGCTAACAAGAGTGTATACATGGCATTTTCTGTGCCTGTATCCCTCTGTATATTCTTCTGTTCCAGTGTTTGCTACTTGATCAACAAAACAAATGTTTAAGGTATTTTCAAAGACTTATATGAGTACGCTTACAAATACAATGTTCTGTATGTCACATGCTACAAGCTTCTGCATGTACTTTGCATCTACATATGTGAAAACATACACAGTGCTGGATGCACACAGACACATTGCTCCCAAATCCTTTCCTTCCCACAGCTGGAAGATCCAGAGCAAAAAGCTGCAGTATCGAGGTGCTGCCTGCCGCCTGCACGACCCAAACTCAACACCTCAAGTGAATTTCCTGTGTGCTTCCAGAATGTTCCTATTAATCCTATTGAAATAAACAATTACAAATAGCCAATACAGGCTTTAAAATGAGAAGACCAATATTTTTAACTATTTAAACATGTGCTATTCTGCACTTCGGACAACTCATTGGTTAACTTTTTCATACCACTGTGGCCACTTCTGATACCATACGATTACGCCAGTTTACAGTCCCAATTTAAACAAGACAAAGTGAGATCCAAGATCATTCTGTTGCCGTTAGACTGTGATGTTGGACAGGCACTTGCAAAGGACAGTTCATCTACCCAGTCCACTCTATCTTGATTATCTCAGCCATCTCTCTCCTGGTGTGATGGATCACTTCTGTCTTTCCTTTTTGGCTACACAGGCAACTCAGACAAACAGATCGCTAATTTTTGTCTGAAACTCAGGCTAAGTGTCTGATCCCTTTTCAAACTGGCTGCTGGGACTAGGAAAAGCGGTCCTTCTCTGAAAAAAAATTTAGAAAGGATCACTGGGAATTACATTCAAAGTGCCAGGGACCTTTTTTTTGCAAATAAAACCTCTTGGCCCTTTCTCTTTTTGAGACCTTCATTATGTTTGTCTGTGTTGCACATTTTCATTAATTACCCAGTCGATGTTCTTGCTCCTAAGGCTCTGTAGAACAGAAGCCAAGACAGCTCTTTTGTTCTCCTTTTCTTCTTCACAACAATCAACCAAGGGATTAAATTATGCCCAAGCCCACACATTTTTTAAGCCAATGGTTCTCCATATCAAACTGTCACAGTACATACATTGGTTTTATAGCATTATTTTTACGTACCCTCTTGAAATGAAAAGTCTCTTTGGTTCCAAATCACTAGTTAAACTCTTCACACTACTAAACACCTTTACTGAAGGCAACTTTTGAAGGGCCATGCCTTGACAGTATAATGTTTCACTATGAAATTTGGGACTTTGGAGCCATGACAGACACAGTCACACAGTAGGTTTGACCCTAAATGACAATGCAGGACAGATAAAAATAAATCCTTCCTCTATCTTTCTTCATCTTATTTCCTCCCTTTTCTTATTTTTCAGGTTTATAATGTTCTGCATCATACATAAAACCAGACCATTCCACTCACCCACAAATATTACTGGGTTTGTCCTATCCTGCTAGTAGAAGATACATAGATTTCAGGATTTTCCCAACACACTGTAAAATGAGAAAGTAGCCCAAACCTTGTGAAACTACTTTCCAAACAAAGAATAATTGAATTAAATGAAAATACATGCTGCAAAAAGTACTATTATTAAAATTACAGATTTACAGCAATAGTTTGTGATCAAAGGTTTTTAGGTTGCTATTGCAAAAACCCCTCTGCTCTGCTGTGGAGGAACATTACAGCTCTTCTATTGTTCTCAAACACAGCACAGGTCAAAGAAGTAGCGTAACAAATCAATTAATGTCCTACCTGCCTCCTTCACTAATTAGAGACTTAGTCTCTCTCTTTTTCTGCTCTTGATATTTGAAACTTCTCAGAAGGTGAAGATTAAAGTAGCAGCTCTCAAACTCTTCCAGAGGGTTTCCTTTTTAAGCCTTACCTTCCCTGACAAGTATGGATTCAGCTGAGGTGAAAGAGCATTAGGAAATTTTTCCATCTGTGCTGCTTTTATTTATTTTCATTCACCCCTGTAAGCACAATCTGTATAAACACTCCTACAAAGAAATCTCCTTATTATCTTTCCTCCAATTCCGGTTCTAAAAATATTCAGATAAACCAGAATATTAAACCTAATTATTCATGTTCCTCCATGTTCCAAGAAAAAAGGCCACGGTACACATGCAATAAATGTCCCATCAGCATCTTTGGTTTCATAATCACCTCTCGGATAGAAAACAGCATTGCCTTTTTTTCCCTGAGGGAAAAGTATGTGTCTCTGAATTCACACCTGAACTTTTAGATACAAGTTTTCTGCTCTTCCTCCTGGTCATTCCGCTCTGAACAACCAGGACTGATACACCTTCTCATTGTTATTTGGCTTCTTTTACTTTCCTCACTGTCACAGTTTAGCCCCAACCCATGTAATTTTGGCAGCTCATTACATAGGACAGCAGACCAAGTAGAATCTTAGGTCTCAAAATGTGGACACACATCAAAACTGAACATGAGCTTCAAATCTCACTCATCATCTGAATAAAGCATATACAGCTATTTGTACCCAACTTATTCTAAGAATACCAAGTCTAGCAAAACTTTTGGATGCTTCTTTCCTTTTACTCTCCCTCTGTTTCAGGCATGTGGATATATCTCATGACAATCAGCAAACTTTAGACACAGTGTGCCATCACAATCATCAATTTCTTTGCTGCCTTGACAAATGCAGACAAGGAATAAAGATAGCGAGCAATAGTGTTGAAGTCTAGACATCAAATAATAAGAATAATATTATCTGCTTTCAGATACATCTCCATCTTCACTTATACTCTTGTACCTATTTTATTGATTGGAGCCATGGCTACTTGAGGAAAAAATAAAATACACGAATAAACAATGCTAGTCCTGAGTGCACTTTGCTGCTAGGACTCCTTATACAGCTTGTGCATAATATAGGAAAATTAACAATGTGCAGAAGTGGTTCAGGTAAGTATAGGAAAATAATGTTAAGGTAAGAAGAAAAACAAGAACACTGAATCTGCATCTGATGATGAATAATTCCTGAAAAGATTCTACTTTGGCCTGGAATGTAAAGAATGTACCTAAAACGGCTTTAAGCTTCATAATGAAGGAAGAGGCTTTGGAGGTTGATGCAATGGCCAAATGAAAGAGAGGAAGTTCAACAAGCATTACAGAAGAGAAGGAAATAACCGTTATCCTTAGAATACGTAAACACTTTATTTGTGCAGTTTTGTCTCTATCACTGCCTTAAAGACAAGCAAGAGTGTTTATGCACTCGATTTAGTTGCTGCATTCCCTAGGCTGTTTCAATACACCTTGCATTCTGAAGCAAAAAGCCTGCCTTGTGATTTCAGTATTATAGCAACATTAAGGGAGCAAACTGTATAAGAAGAGAGCATTGCAAGGCAGTCTTGCATGACCCCTGCGCCCCCCCATCTTTACCCACCCATACATTATACTCTGCTAACTATAACACTACTCTTTATAACAAAACAACAGTGTGGTTCCTAAAAGTGTTCTACAATAAAGGCAGGTATATGAAAACAAAACATACTTGCCCAAATCTAAATTTGCCACACATGTGAGATGTCGTCACATAGATCAGACAACGACTCATCTCTTTCCAGGCTAGAATGTGAAAGGATGGGCACACTCATTTCTCTTGAACACAGCCTTCATGCCAAGAGAATCACCACTCGGTACCAGTTGATTTCATAAGCTGCATGAAAAGGTTACTTGTCTTTCCTTAAATCAAAACTCAGTCATTTTCTTTAATATGTGTTGCCAGCATTAGAGCACAGGGACCTAATCCAATCTAATTATCAAACCTGCAGGTTTTTTTGTTTCCATTATGCAACTTTTCTGTGTGTAATATAAGAATTGATTCTTTGTTGGTTCATCTCCTTAGACAAGCATGGAGTTTGCATATGGACACACAATCAAATGCAATGCAGGTCTGCACCCTGCATGTGCGTATATCACGCATGACTAAGGGCTTCTCCAAACATGAAATGTGTTCTGGAGTGAGGCAGAGAATTATTACCCCTAAATAAATGCCTGTATGTACAAACCAGAGACAATAAAGTAGGAGCGCTTTTGCAGGAATTCTGGGTTTGGAAGGGTTAATGCAGAGCTTCTTTGAACACAGCACTTATGAACCAAAGCCACAGAGGCTCAGTGCACTTGCAGCATTTACTGAAGCCAGTGGGAGTCTCAGCTTCTTCCAGGAGTGAGCCATACCCACACAAACTAAGCTAAAATATATTGTTTACATACTGCAAACCTAATAATTCACAGAATCCTTGGCATCATACTGCAGGAGTTTCTTTCAGACACAGCCACTGCTCCAGAGCTTTTCACGTCTTGGTAGCAGTTGACCCTAGAACTATTCTCAGACATCAGTCAGTGTTTTCTTAACCTGCCGGTGCCCTACTGTAAGCACGTTCATCATGCAGCTGCACTCTTAGGCAAAGCCCCTGGGAAGGAACCACAATTACTGCAGAGTTTCACTCCTGGGATTTCAGCCATGTCAGCTCAGCGTGCCCGGCCGAGAAGCTCCGCACCCGCCTGCTTGGGAACCACGAGGAGATGGGGGTTACAGTCCCCGTCCTACAAATGTGTCCAGCACATCCCAGAGGAGGGAAGAGCTTGCCCTTTCACTAGGCTCCTGCGATCACAATTTTCATGCGTTTCTCATGAAGCTAAGCAGATACATACAGGAATACTAATAGCAAGCAGACCACAGCAGGGTTAGGATTATTCCTGAGAAGTATCAAATGTGCTACCTCATTTTTCTGTTTTCTCGGTTCAGATGGTTGGTGGGGTTTTTGCTACGGTTTTATTCATTTCTTCCTGATTTCAAAGTGTCATAGAAGCTAAAAATTGAATAAGTACATTAAAGTGAGTTAATCACCCTAAAATTTATCTCAGCCTTAAATATCCTATCAGATACCAATTACAATATTAGTTGATTGTTAGTTTTGTTTCAACCAGACCCTTATTCATGGCCACCTCTTGCATTAGAGTCCAAATTTATTTCAAAGTTATCAGCTCCTGGCTGGAATAACAGCTTTGAGAAACCAGCGGAGAGTTCATCCATTAAACCAAAGTTATGGAACAGTTAGCAAGGGCTTCTGTTACTCAATAGTGAAGATGAATGATGTAATTCCATCATAAGTTAACAAAAAATGGGTATCTAGAGGGAAATTCTGACATCATTCTCAAAGGAGCAAATCTGTTTAGTTATCTTTTTCTATGAGCAACTTTCAGACAGACCTTTAGTTCGAACTTTTCTTAAATCTTTCTCCTGTGACACCTCTAACAGTACAAAATGTTTTAATAGAAAAGAAGTAACTTGAGCAAGATGATTGCATAATTATAAAATATTCTGATTTTCCAAAAGCAGATGGGAAAAGCTTATGTTGAAAGACATTTTTCAGGAAATGTTAGAAACATCTTTTCTATGGATTCTATGTTGAAGGAAACAGAAAATGATATAATGAGAAAGGACAGAATCCAATTATTCTAGTATTTTTTTCTGTCAGAAACCAATTTTAGGCATTCCAGCAAAAGGCACAAAATCAATTCTGAACCATACAGAGACTCAGTGGAAGAAGTTAAAAACCGGAGCAGGTGTTGGAAAATTGTATCTGCCCTTTTTTTCTGTTTGTTATCCAAAAATGCAAATTGCTTTTCACCAGAAACCTTCCAGCTACATTTCAGCTTGAGAAAATTTAGCTGAGAGAGAAAGCCATAAATGCCAGTGTATAGCAGTCTGGATTTTATAATCACATGTCTCTCAACATCCCCCTGCATAACATATGGGATTGGGTAATTACAGAACAATTTAAAAAGATCTTAAAATTAAATAAAATTAGAGTAGAGAAAATAGAGAAGCATGGAAAAATTAATTGAGGCTGCCAAGTACTTATACTTGGCCCCATTTTCTTAAGTAACCGCAACATTTAAACACCAAAACTATAAGGGATCAACAATTTACACTTATATATAAGATTCTTTAAAACGAAAAAGTATCTCTGCTTTGTTAACGGCATCAATACTCAGAGCTTCTACGTCTGGGAGCCTAATGTGCAAAATGCTATTTCCACAGTCACAAGCAAAATTCTTTCCTTGTTACAGGCACCCTCCCCCCCATCCTCAAACTTCAAACATCATAATTTTCTCAATTCCTAGGTCTAGCCAGTATTATTAAAAGTGCTTTTTTTCTCTTTTAAACTTGTTGATGCTGCAGGATGGGTCTATTTATTGAGAAGGGGAGCAAGTGAGCCACTTACACTAAGCGGAGTTTGACCTAAGGTTTCACGCAGCATCCATCAAAACCGACAGCATATCTCCACTGACACCAGCAGCCCTTGCTTGTTCCTGTGCCATGCATCCTTCTGGCAGATAGATGTGCTCATGAGCCATGGTCTCAGCCTGAAGCACGTCCTCAAAGAACTGTACAGACTAATGGCACAACTCCCCTTGATGGCCTGGGCAAGCAATGCTACACAGATGCCTCTTCCAGCCTCCTGTACCTGCATAACGTTTCAATCACGGGTGCCCTTCAAACACACTGCAATGCCAGACCATCAGCACCTGCTGAAATTCCCACTCAGCCTCGCCAAAAAGCAGCACTCTGTCACTCAGGGGAGTAAGAACTGAAGGATGAAACTACTGAACTCTCATCCTTCAGTACTTTTTCAAAGGTCTTTGTCCAACCTGATCCCTTCACTGTATTCTGACTGGCTTTTGTTCTCTTCTGTTCTTCTTTTTTGCACTAAAATGCATTTAAAATACATGGCAGGGGGCTCAGAAGTATTCACACAAGCATCTGATGTGGCTTCCTTTCTAAAGAAATAAGCAAAAGGAAACCAGGCCTTACCAGAGGTGAAAGACCAGCACAAATCTCAGTGGACCACCAAATTCCTGTCTTTCTCTCTTTCATTATGAGATAAGTGGTATTTCTCTAATCCAGCATTAGCTTAGAGCTGTTGCATTATACATTTTGATATATTTTAATATGGCATCTAGAGATACTTTCAAAGAGATACAAAGTTTTCTGCCCCACAGATTAGCCATGTATCACAAAAGAAGGAAGTGTACTCATTCTCCCATGTATGATGTTGAGGCTTATTCTTTCAAGTCTGTTAAACACATATTTTCCACTCTGGGTGCTTTATTTTACTTCCAGAGCTGGGTAGTCTCGGTTATCCACAATATCTTTTATCCATTTGGGAACTGCTTGCACAAGATTCCCTTGATGACAGTTCCCATTAGCACACATTCATTTACACATACTTTTTTTTGCATTTGTGAAATTCCTTTCTTCATCTGGATATGAAAGATTATTCCTTTAATAGTCCCTTCCCCACAGGTAGATAAGTCTCATGTGGGGAAGTTGTCGCTCACCATGACCGCTAGATCAAAGGGGCTCTAGCAGAAAGACTATCTCTGAATCTGTGAGGGGTCACTTGTCCTCTAAGTCCTGGCTGGCATTCACATCAAATGATGGTACAATTCCATCCCGCCTGTTTTAACATTACAGTGTGGCTGGAAGAGTGGGATTTTCAGTAATGCTTCTTCAGGCCAGGTTACGTATTGATCAATAATTCATGAAGTAAGTTAGTTCACTTGATCAAGGTATCTTCCCTCTTCTTCTACGCACTAAAACACCAGAAAAATTGGCTAGTCAGCACAGCTACGGTGAGATGATCAGCTGCACACTGACCCAAACTTTATCCTATGGCCACCCTGCATAACTCAAACCAGAACTGATTTCTGGTCCCTGTGAAGATCAAGTGCTGACATTTAGCTGAAGGCAGACCTAACTTACAGGAGCTGTGGCAGCTGAAGCATGGTCTTTGGCAGAAGCCAAAGAAAAAACCTGCACCTGGTTCTGAGCTTAGCCACTATCAAAGTGCATCACAACTTTCAAAGAGATATTTTCTGCCTCTGATGGACTGCTCTTCCTCACTATAAAGCCTATTAACTTTAACAAAGCTGTCAGGTCTAATTATAAATTAACTCCTTCAGTGACTCTGAGTCGCCTCAGCATCAGTTTTCAAACTTCAGATACATTCATGGCACGGATCAAATCCTGCTTCCTACCACCAGTCTCTGCTGAAGAAAAGCTCTTCAGCTACACAACTGATGAGGCCCTTTCTGTAACACAAAAAGGTGTGTGAAGGAGATCTGTGAAGGCAAGGAGGGACTGAGAATAAGAGACGACATTTCAGATTCACTTATCTGGTCTTACAATGTGACCACAAATGAATGTTTATGCAACGTTCAAAAAACACTGACCTGGGCAATGAGCAAGCTCTTCTTTGATGTGATTATGTTCCTTAGGAAAGAATAGCATGTTTCTAAACAACTTTCTCATTTTACCAGTTCTAGTGAATTTTGACTGTACACATCAAACACAGAGCATGATAGATTTTTACTCTAAATGGAAGCAAAAAAATACAGCATAAATAACAAATGATGAGCCAGGATATGCATCCCCCTGTGCCAGTTTCTCTACTTTTAGGATGTTGTTCCCTTCATTCTTCAGAACACAATGCAAGAGGACGAAAATGGGGGTTGCAGACACTCAGTAGAATTTGAGCTCTCAATGGAAACAAAAAATGTTGCTCAGGAATATGGATGGGACATAGACACTATTACAAAAAGTAAAGTATTAAATCTAAAGTTCTGAATTTTCTGCAAAAAAAAAAGCACCCAGAAAGGAAAGCTGATTGAGCTGGGCCCTGCTGGTACAGGAACAATTTCTGAAAAGGAAGATCAGAAGGGAACATTGACACCAGTGACCTAAAGTTGATTCTGCTCCCATGCAACGAGCAGGCTGAAAAATCCTGAGTACGGCCAAAATATCCATTTCTTAGCCCAAATAGAAACCAGAATTATTAGTAGGTCCCAAGTTCAAATGTAGACATTTTCCTTATGGGCTTTGCAGCAAATTTGCAAAATTAATAATCAATAAAATTAATAATTTGAAAAATTCCCATCCTCAAATACAATAATAAATAAAAATCAGTTCTAAGTCCTTAAAATTTTCTATTTTTGCCGCTGCAAAGTTTCCAAAAAGCAGAGGGACACACAGGGCTTCGGTTCAATTGTAGCCCCTTGCACAATTTCAGATTCAGTCCAGCGAGCAGCTGTCCAACTGACTGGCTTTAAAAAAGAAAAACTTGAGAAGCAAGTTGAGAGTAAGTAAGTTTAGAATAACATTTGACTCAGATAATCTTGTGAGGTTACCCTTTCAATTCATCAGTTTGGAAATTTCGGGGAATTCAAAAGATCCAGTAGGTATTTTTTTTAATCACAATGAAATTACTTTTTCCTCACCCTCTATATTAATACCATGTATTACACTTAGGTGGTTCATTCATCCTGAAGGATTGCTAAAGCCCTCACAGATTTTCTAACTTTTGAATCTCTGTCAGACACATAAAAAGCTTTCTCACATTTTCACTTGGAGCAGAGCAGACGTAACAGAATCCAGCACCAAGCTTCACAAAACTCCAGATGCGTTTGGCCAATGCCCTCAGACCATGGTGTGAATATTGGGGTTGGCCTCTGCAGGGACAGGAGTTGTTTCTGTGTTATTTGTATTGATATTTGTATTGATACAAATGGTATCTGAAAGGTAGAATAGAGACAAAAAAGTCTAGTAGCTACTAGTTCAGAGATATGGCTAATGAATATCCTGAATTTCATTTATAAATCCCTCCAGGGTTACCAAAGTTGGAATCCTTATCTGTATTAGGAGGTCACAAGTGTTACAAAGCCACAGAAAAAAAATAAAGGAAAATAAACCCCCTTCAATGGTAGCAATATTCACTACGCCCTTTCTGTCCCAAATCAGCAAAAAGCTGACTCCACTTACGAAAAGCAAGATCCTGCCCCTGGAAAGAACAGGTTGTAAGAGTGATGCCAGATGGGCAGCCATAGACATTGTCTTTTCTTGATGGCTAAACAGGGTCTGTCATGGACTTTAGACAGAAAAGACAATGCTTGGAACATCTTAACAGGTCCTTAACATACAGCAGAACTGAGACCAGCTGGAAATTTGCACTTATTATTGGCCATCATCCTGCTTTTAGAACAAGCCTGTCGAGTACCAGGCACCCTCAGTAGACAACTCAGTTGTTCAATTTGCCTATAGTTTTCTTCTTTCTCTTTCTGTAGTTGAGTCTGAGCTGGGAATTCAGCTGTAAGCATTTCGACATTGATGATTCACTGTTTGAAGGACCTCCAGGGAAGTCCTACAGTACCTCCAAAGTTCTCGCCTCTGGCTTTTCTTGGCTTGCAGGTTTATGACCCACTGGAGAGTTTAGACTTATAATACATCCAAATACAACTTAAATTCCAGGCTCATACATGTGCTGATGGACCCTGGAGCTCCTAATTATAATTACATATTCATATCAGCTGAAAGTGATGCTAAATTACAGTCTTGATCCCACACTGTGCCTCTGCAAAAAGCCACAACTGATCTGGATCCTCAACTGGAAGAATGGGAGGGGGTACAGAAGATCCAGCTGTGGCTCATATGACTCAAGAAAGAAACCATTTTCTTTCTGATGTGCAAAATGAAGAGAATAAAATAATGTGAGCGAAATAACATTCCCCACCCTTTCATTTATGAAAAAAGGCTGATGTTTTCAAACCAAAGGCTGTAACAAAAAGACAATGGCATATAATAATGGGAAAAGTTGCTTAAAAATAAGTTAATGCACATTTTTACACTTTGTTTCCTCCTTGAAAGTTTGGCCAAAACAAATCTTCCTAAAGTTAATTCCTCTCAGGAGTAATACGGTCAATGCAGCATTACACATTCATGCTCTGGATTCCAAAAAAAAAAAAGTCGTTACCATAGCAAAAAATATTGTTGCAAAGACAACACACAATATAAGATTAAAGAAAAAAATCTCCAACAATATTTCCAATCATCGGCAATAACGTAGGATATTTTCTTCTAATTACGTAAAAATGAGCACTCACTACTGCTTTGATAGTCCTACCGTGATGAAACACGCTGGCTCCTGTAAGACTCATTTTTCAACATGCAAATTTCTAAATTATTGATTTTTTCAAGGTTGCATACATTATTTTAACATGATGTATATCGTGCCTGAGGCCAGTCAAGGATTGGAGAAAGATCTATTAAGCAAGGTCCTGTTCATGAATTTTTAGAAAAGCAGGGCATGCCTTATATGCTGGAGTAATTTCAGGAGAAAGAGGAATAAAGGGGGGAAAGGGTGGGAGTTGGGGTAGTATGAATGGAGAGACAAAGCAGCAGTAATCTGTATGCAGATGCTCACATAGTTTGGCATGCCAGTACCTAGTCAAGCAGCACTGTTCAGTAAGCACTTTGATAGTTATAAGAAAAGTTTCAAATAATAATAAATCTTTAGCTTTGTAGGCTTTCTCAGACATCTCACAAACTGAGAGAAAGCATGGAAATGATTGCAGGAGTAGACTAACATGTGGGGAAAACTTGCATTGCTGGAAAGTGAAGACATATAAATCATGACACAGTGTCATCTGAGACATGGAAAAAGGTGAAAGTGGAAGGGAGAAGAGCAAGGTAGCAGATCATGTGAAATAGGATGAAGAGCCAGGAAAACTACCTAAGTAGCAGAGTTTGAATGGACTTTGCAAGGGTGACATTGCAGAAGGCACAGCCAGAGAAGAGGAGCCCAGAAAAGCCTTTGTATGTGAGCGTACATGTTTATGTAAATGGCAGGTTCTCTGCTTGCCATGTTGGAAGATGTAGGGAGATTCATCCACAGACAGCCTGGGTGAGTCTAGAGAAGGCCAGGCTTGAAAAGAAACCAAGATATGGCCTTTGGCAATGGGCGAATACTGTGGAAAGGAAAAGAGAATGCACAAGAAAGTGCAGGTGCAGGGACAAGAGGGAGATAATCAAAAAAGAGAAATTAAAAAGGAGCTTAGAGAATAAGGGCATGCAAGGGGAGAAGAGTAGCAAAGATGTTCATTGAAGACAGCGGCGATGAGAAGGAAGATGGGAGCATGGGATGTAGAAGAGGCACATGGTGAAACTTGTAGGCGAGTGGTGAGTGGATATAGGAAATGAATAGTTAAACCCCATGAGCCATTAACATAATGTTTACATTCTTAATTAACCACCGTAAGACCTTTGACTTAACATTGTAAACATTATGTTAACAGTTTGTAGAGGGAAGGGAGTATTTACTGACATGACTAAAACCTTTAAAATGCTTACACTGGAAATAAAATCTCATCAGGTAGAATTCCACCACAACACGTGCTCAGCCTACCAATGACATGCAATATGTTCTGCCACTAGAAACAGATGGAGAAACAAACTACACCTTTGGGTTTCAAGGACAGAGATGCAGTGGTTCTGAAGCATTCCAGTACCCATTTCTCTGCACTTTCTCCAGAGCACCCTTTCAAATTTTTCAGTCCTTTTTTTTTTCGTTGTTTCTATATCCTTGCCTTCCTAAGTTCTTTTTCATTTCCTCCAACCTCAATTCTATTTTTCTCCCACTCTTTATCTCACCCACTGTCTTTCCTCTTTTGCAATAAAGGAAGGCACGCTCCTCTGCTGCGTTGGTGCTAGTCAAGAGAAGCACAGAGAGCTTAGGAGAGTTGCCATTCCTGCTTCTGTCCAGACTTACTACAGTGCAACCAGGAGGATGCAATTGCTGGCTACACCCTCTTCAGGCCATGCTCAGTTTATCTGCCAAGGGGACTGCATGTCTGCTGTTTCCACGATGAGCTCTCCAGTGGCACCTGGCAAAAACATAGTTGGCAATTTCAAGAGCTTTTTTCCCCCCTAGTCCCAGCTGGAGAAATGGCTGAGCATTTTGAGATTAAACTTTCACAAATATTTGCCTACGGCAGAGAGCATGGAAAATTTTGGCCCAAATGGTTTAAGTCTGGCAAAGTTATAAGCAATAGAAACCAGGATCTTATAACAGAAAGTGCTGGGCAGCCTTATAGCAGACGTCGCTATTTGTGCTGCTTGTAAGACTTCATTTTCCTTAATAGGAGCTGCATGGCAGGGCTGAAATACCCTGGGGCTTCCTGTCTTTAATTTCCTTTGAATACAATCTTGGTCTTAAGCCTTCCTTCCTAAACAACCTCTGTCTTTAATTATTTTTTTAAGCAAATTACAACTTAACAAGCACATGTTCTCATAAAACAGAGCCTCTAATTATCAAAATGACAGCACTTCTTAGAATCTGAATTTCACAGTAATTCAGTGACCAATTTGATAGGTCAGGAAATAATTATACACCATCACTGCCAAAACCTAATAAAACATGATATTATAATAATGTGTTGTGTATACCTGCACCTTGCATTACTCAGTCACTTGGATGATTCTTCAGAGGAGGATTCATAAAGCGAGCAGCAGGGAGGTGTATAAGGGCAGTCGAAAGCAGTCGCACAATTAATGTATATTTGGAAGCTGTACTGCATTATTTTGAGATAAACTCTGAAGTTGTTCCTCAGTCCTCATCCAGGCAAGGCTGTCACAAGTACCTGTAAGAGACATCAGGATGTGGCTCACCACTCTTGGATACATTAGGTAAAATTATTCTACTAGGAGTGATTTTATATTCATCATCTTGTTAGGAATAATTTTTAGATCCTGAGAACTGATGGTCTTATTTTGTAGGATTGGCTTCATAGATTCTCTAGACTCACAGTACTGATATGTTCCTTTATCTGCTGATGTGACATAAACCAGTCAAAATGTATGAAGCCAGGGTCTTTTACATCTAACCTAAGTTTGCTGCAGAGTCCCTAACACCAAAATCTTCCACACCTTAAGCCAGAATATTGAATTGCATTTTGAATGTCTGTTGGTTGCTTTGTGGCTCTACTGTATCAGTGCTCAGAAATTTCAGCGTAATTTATTTATGCTGCTTAAAGAAATGTGCCCAGCTCTGACCCTAAATCACTATCAGTATTGATCCATGAATTTCAAAGCTAGTACATAAATGGCACAATTACACCTGAGGAGAAGAGACTCAAAGAGTGAAGGAAATAAAAGTGGATTCTATCTAAGCTATTGGGTATTTAGGGAAGAAACTCACTTTGGCTAGTTCTGAGATCACCTACTCTCCATGACGTACCTCCTTTCCCACCTTTCCCAGCAGCCGTTTTTCTCTTTGCTCCTGCATATAGGCAAACACGTTAGCTTTAGTCTAAGAGGAAAAAAGCTGTTTCAGTGGCGTGCCCCTCTGCAAGGAAGGCGTTTATTTGTTGCCCTGGATGAGGACTGCCTGGAGCAGCTTCAGGCTGCCTCATGAAACCCTCCTTACACGCTCCTTAGTGACTACCAGACTTCACTGGTTATCAGCTTTGGACCAATGCGCCCAGTTGAATGAGGACTGAAAACCCCAGCATTCCAGTAGTAAATTTCCCTGAGTTAAACCATGCAGTTCCTCTACAATGTATTTTTATTTTTCATGTGGTATGAGGGGCTTGTGTACATAGAATATAATGTGGCTTCCCTTTAGTGATCACCAAAATTATACAGTAATATCCTTAGAATATGAATTGAGTTTCAAGTGGTTTTGAGTACTTTATGAGAGTGAAAATGAGTTTAAAATTCTTAAATCTTTGCTTTAATTAACCAGCACAATTACACAATGAAGTTTTTAATTGTCAGTTTGAATCTGAATGAAAATTCCTGAAATATTTGAGTCATCTTATTTATGGTAAAGACCTCACTCGGGGAAAATTGATCCATCTTGAAAGCAAAGTGGAAAATAAGGGCTGCTCACATCTTTGTATGTGTTATGTCCTCCATCTAAAAAGAGGACTAACATCACCCTAGATTCAACTTTCCACAGCAATTAGCTAAAGTATCTCAATTTATCTTTCCCTGACAGTTTATGATTTTAAGGAAATTTGAGATGTTTGAGTGGTTGAGGTTTTTTTCCTTTTAATGGACATTTTAGCACCACCTGCTGGTGTTAAAACTTGCTCTGGAAACAAAACACCGGCTACCTGCTTAGTTTTAACTTCCTTAAGGTCTGCTTCTGGCTCTTATTAGGGCAGGTTAATTGCTTGCTTTCCTACTACAGATCCGAGGATTGGATGAGTAATTCATCTGAATGAATCATGCATCCAGATGGCCTATATCTTCTGGAGGCTGTGGATCAGTAGCAATGCACTATTAAAGAAATACCTCATCTACAGCTACATCAAAGAGTAAAAGAGATTCTTCTTTATGATGTAAAAACAACACTTCCTCGGCCCCATTCCCTGAAGAGTAATAGCAATTATTTTCCCTGATTTATTTTGAGTCAACACAATTATTTGGACTAAAGAAATATACTATGATACTAGAGATTTATCGTCTGGTGTGCACAGTTAAACACTGACCTGCCAAAATTACCTCTAACTGTATCCTATTACAGAATTAGATTACTTATGCTATCTAATTGATCCTGTAGCTTTTTTATTTCCTTAGATTGCTTCTGGCTCAGCACCAGTTCTTTCCTGTTTCAAAACTTCTTGGGGCACAGATAGTCTTGAAAGCGCTTTAGGAAATTGTCACACTAGGTCTCGGCTGCCCTTCTACAGCACCTGTCCTGTATACATGAAACATCTCCCACCTTCAGTACAAGTCTGATCTCTGCCAAGCTCCCAGAACTCCTCTCAACAAGACTTGCCAGATGCCTGGGTTTGACTGACAACACAGACCACTAACTTCATGGACTCCCCTGAGGGAAGGACTGGTATCGACCCTTTTCAGTTTAGGCAGCTCTAGCAAGTAAATGGGCCAGAGGAATTTCAAGTTGTTCTGTCGTGGTGGTTCTTCATGTCAGTGACTCCTATGACATGAAAAAACTTTCTTTCAATACTCAGCATTAATCTTTTTGGCCCATACTTTAATCTCAGTTCTATCTTGATGATTTTCCATCCACTATCATCATAGCCCTCTGTACCTCTATCATGTACCCCTTATGCTAAGGAATACACTCCCTTTCTCAGGTCTCTTCTACAGTCTTTAGTCTCTCTTCTCTGTTGACCCTTCTCTTTGTTTTAGAAACTCCTTCATGCAGAACATCCATAGTTTACAGCTGACATTCAATTGTCTGAACCTTAATAGGACATAGAGAAACATTCTCTCCAAAAAGTACATCCCAGATTGCTGTAAGAAGCTGATGTAAAAGCAGCAGACAGGATGGAAGGTCAGTGTAACAGCATGGCATGTCAAGATATTATGGGATAGCAGCTGGGCTGGGAAATTAGTCCCTTGTGCTGCATCCCTTCTACTATAGGTGTAAGTAGGCTCCAATAAAACAGCAAACTGTTGTGGTCAACTTAGGCGGCAGTTGCCCCAAGGAAGCTAAAGAGTTGTAAGACAATTAATTATCTTTTGCTTCCAGCCATGCAGATAAGGTGAGGCAAAGCCCCAACCCTGCTTGGCCATAAATTCTCTATCCAAGAGAGTAGTGACTGAAGACTTTTCAGATAGATGTTCTTGAGTAAGTGTTCAAAGTTGTGCTGAAAAGGGTCGAGTCAAAAAATAAATCCCATTATTTGTTAGAAAGATTTGTGTGCTCACCTCCCACATTCACTGCTTTGAAATGGACCCCTTAATGTCTGGAGGGGATACAAAGCCTATGGCTCTTCTAAGGTTTCAGAAGGAGGAAGAAAGGCCATGACCTTTAATAAAGATTATTCTGCAGAAATAGGTCTACTTGCTTTTGCATAATCTTTTAGAAAATAACCTTGATGAAAGGTGCAAAGCAGTAAACTAAACCAATTCCTTAAGAGCTGTAAAGAATCAAGGAGGACATTGAATGCATTATATGCACTGATGGAAAAATGATGATCAAGAGGTTTAGGCCAGAGACGTTTCCACTTGCAGTAGCCAGCCTCTCTGGATTGCTAAATAGAGACTTATATAGTATAATTAGCCCAATTATGTCTGCCAACATGGGTGAATATCAATTGAAACTCATTTCTAAATTGCTTCTTTCCACATGAATATCCTTCAAATCTAATTTCTGTCAATATCAGAGAGATTCAGAAAGAGGTTTATCAAGAAGAGGTGATGGGCAGGGAGGGGTGAGAAAACTCCTTACTGTTTCAGTGAAACAAAAACTATGGAAGAAAATTAATTTGGGCAAGTTTCCCATTAAAACAAAGCCAAAACCTTTTGAAACTATCCAAATGTCCCTTCCAAAATATTTTGAACAAATGAGTTCCTTTGAATTGCAATCTACTTCTGCTTTTCAAATCTAGCTGAATGTATAGTCAAATAAAAGGTCAAAGGTGAAATGAAAACTTTCCAAATTTAATGACATTAGTTGCCCTGATCTCCTAGATAGCATTAGTGACAGGAAGTCACTCTGTGCTTTGGGAACTCATTGTGCACTGAGACACAGGCAGCAGGGATCTCCTGAGCTCCACCACACTCTCTTCCTGTGGCTGTGGGCACATGGGAAGTGGGAGTGCAAGACACTGCTAGAGTTGTCTTGTAAAAGCATAAGGAAAGTTAAGTGAGACTGGTAACAACTGTACTGAAAGACTGCCAAATGCATGCAGAAAACTGGAGTGGTTTTCAGCAAGAGCAGGAAAGCATCTGAACTACATGCAGCAAATTTATCAAAAGAAAAATGTGTTCTCAAAACATTTCCCTACCAACAGACATTTACATTAGAAAATATGCATCATTTAGAACAACTTTTAAAATATCTGAATGTAGCTTCTATATATCCATTAAGAAAGCAGGTAGACATATTTCAGGTAACTGAAATATATACAGAATTCCTAATTATTCATCTAGATCTCTGATTCTGCTTTTCTCATGTCTTGAGTCAGAGGATGAGATATTGCTAACAATGTGTGGAACAAGAGATATAATAGACTATTCTATTGGTTTCATTAAACTACCTGACCAATCAATTATGGAAAACATTTTGCATTTTAGAAGTAGTGAAAAGAACAGATGTTAGACAGAACTAAACCAAAGACTTATTTTATGTGTGTTTCTCATTTCTTGTCTCATCCTATAGGCAGAAATTTCAGATGTATGAGTACAAGTGCACTGAAAATCTCCAACTATCCCTCATTCCTGATCATCTGTCTCAGATAAAGGAACAAGATTTACTGTTGCAGTTGTCAAAGTTCTCGAAACAGTTAGATGTTAGCCAATGTCCTTTCAGTGGTTGGTTTCAGGTGTGGTCACTATGTGAAAAAGAAATATCATACCTGCAAATCTGATGGGTTCTTTCAAGTTTTTGAAAAGAAAAAAGACATTTTTTCTATGTATAAAATATTCTAATGAAAAACTTCTGGCTTAATTGCAATGTTTTCTACCCCATAATGTGCAACATTGCAAGGCATGAGGATTTTCACAGGCCACAAGAAGGAACTGCTAGTTGTAATGGAGACTATTTCTGATATGTGCTCCTCATTCCATGGCTTCTTCTGCCCATTCTTTTGGGCTTTTGCACTGGCTTCTTCCCCTTATCCTTATCTTAGGCTACACAGTTTACTGATAATAAATAACAAAACCATTTAGGTGGCTGAAGCAGACAGTTTTCAATCAGCCTTGCCAAGGACAGGTTTCACCGGGTAAACAGGGACAGTATTGGGTCAATTGCCCAATACCAATATGCCATTTTGCGGTCATTCACTTTCCACTGTTGATTATTAGACATCAGCAAGTAATTTCCCATCTTTGCCTTTAATCTAACCCTGGCACTCCTCTTCCATGGCTATGTTGGCTGATGCTGGAAGAACACAGATGTTCTCCTGTTCAACTTGGCTATGATATATTACGTTTCCTCTTGGAAATAATCCAGCTTCCACCAAAGGCAACAAAAAGAAAAGACAATTACTAAACCATGAGAGTATTTAACATGTAACAAGTATTGCTCTGGAGCTTTTATTAGTTCATGTCCTAACCGGCACTATTGTTCAGATAAGTTCTGCTCCTTCAACCTTATGCAACAGAGCCGTTAGTTAGTTAGTTAGTTAGTTAGTTAGTTAGTTAGTTAGTTAGTTAGTTAGACAGACAGACAGACAGACAGACAGACAGACAGACAGACAGACAGACAGACAGACAATTTGACTGAGATAACATCCAAATGTTCCATTCACAGCTGGAGGTCTGTGTTCCCCACATGGAAATCCTGAATTGGGTCCACAGTCACTACCACCCTAGCAGTATTCATAGGTTACTGTGCATGGATAGAAGATGTGACATGGAGCAATACAGAACCATAGAATGTTCTGATTTGGAAGGGATCTGCAAGGATCAACAAGTCCAACTCCTGTCCCTGCATCAGACAATATTGTCATTCTGGTTCATAACTTACAGGCAAAGGGAGCTGGTATATGTTAACAGGCAATATTAGTGTTTCAGATCAGTAAAACTGTATATGCTATGACAAAACTGAACAGGAACAACCTGCTACTTCCAAACAAGTTCCTTAATGTCCAAGTATTTCTTAAATGGTATTGAAATCAAAATGTAGTTGCAAAACTTATAGCTGGATTTCAAACCCTTTATGTTTAAGGTGAATCTATAGATAGCAATTCTCCTTCCAAAAAGCACAGTTTAACTATGAGCGGAAGAGATCACAGTCATAGACCAGAAGAGATTTCTGTATACATGGAAATTTTTTAAAAGGAACAAGTAGCACACTGTAGCAAAGCCATGCTGAAGGTGACAATAATTCAGCAGCAGCAAAATACTATTTTCAGAAGTGTTTTTATTAACACAATATAACCTGATAGCAGAAAAAGAGGGCCCCCTCCCCTCAGTGATCATTCAGGGGAAAGAAATATTAAAATCTTGAGCAGAAATCCCTCCAAAGCATCATGAAGATGTCTATGCGCAGCCTTGGTGTAGTGCAATGAAATTTAAAAAGATGTCGTGTAGCCATGTCAGCCACATCTGTGACCCATATGGTGCATGTAACAAGAGCATATGTCTATACCTAAAGAGAACATTATATGCTGTATGAGACTAGGGCAAATGTAAAAGTGAAGTAGAACACCTTCATATTACAAACACAGTTTGTTATTTGTGTCACATCAAAGAAAGAGTCTCTAGGAATTATTGGTCTCTGAAGCCATTTAATTATGATTAAGTGAACTAAGAACTAATGTAAATGGTATTTTATACCCCAGTGAATTAAAGTATGAGATCTAGTCAAGGTGGATAAGATTTACAGCCAAAACTCATGCAACCTTACAGTAATTTCATGACACTTTTACTGCTAGACTAGATATTTCAGTTCTTGAAATAATTAAAAGTACACAAGAAAATTTTATTCTTTGGGAGCTTATAATAAACCACAGACAGAAAAGAGAATAGGTTGCTCCTCAAGTGATTTATGCACTTCTACTTTTATTATAAGAGATAAAGTTAATGCAGGGCATATACAATTCTCAGAGCTTACTACACAAAAGAAAGAGAAAAAGCAAGCATAGTAAGATGTCCACAAATCCCTTTCATTTGGACTAAATCTGACCCATATTAAGGTCTCAAGACTCATCTTTGGCTAATCTCAAGTACCTGTCTTCTAAAAAACACATTTGTTATGCTGAAGCCGCATGCATAATACAAGAAAGTAAAATAATCCAACTCTGTAAAGAGACTGAAAGTCTTCTCACAGATTTTTTATGCTGAGGAAAACTATTCCCAGGTATTTGCCTTCAAATACAATTAAGGGTGACCAAGAAGAAATGTATAACTTATCAATGAATAGTTATATTTCACAGCTTTTCCAGCTGGAAGTAAATTCATTTTCCAGTGACAACTGTTAATCCGTTCTCTTCTGGAGTGTCGGTTTGAAAGGCTCCAGGTAAAGAACAGAAAGTTGGCTGACAGAAGAAAGAACCAGATGGCTGCTGGGATGGGAAAAAAATTGAAGAGAAGAAAACAGTGAAATGTGAGTTGTAGAAATAAGGATTGAATCACAACCAAAATGTAAGTAGAGAACCAGAGCCTTTGGATTTTAACAGGAGCCATGTTAGCAACATAGCATCTACCCAATTGGTAAACCTGATGGTCTCAAGAGGCCCTCAAAATGCAATGCAGCATTTTTTTTTTAAAAAAAGCATAAATTATGTGTATAGAGTGCGTTCATTGAACATGCTCTTTTGGCTGATGTGGCCAGACACATTTTCGCAAACCTATCTCCTCTTACCTAAGACATGTGAACGTGAACATTCGGGACTCAACAGTCCCTGTCTGATACACATGAACTGTGTATTTCTTCAAACTTTTTTTAAAAAACTCACATTCCTGATAATCTGTGTAGGAATCAAGGGGACCAAAATTCACATGCTAAGAAAGCCCTAACATTACTGTTCATGCTGTGGTAGCAGGCATTGGCTTTACCAGAGAATGGTGGAAAAAACAGAAATCTGGGACCAAAGTTTAGCTCCAAAGATAAAACATTTAACTGACTCAGGAACACAAGCAAGAGAGTCTGGGTTACAAAACACATGTCCTTGACCTATTGGTCACCTCCCCATAGCTCTAGATACTAAAGTTAGTAACACCTTCTGAGGGGTTTTTTTTCATATATCTGTCTCATTCTAGCTTGCCTGCAGAAATGCTGTCCTGAAGGAACCTACTCATTCTGCATTAATATCCACAAGTAACCAGATTTGTATTGAATTTTGCACACTTGCAGTGTCTCCCCCAACTGGAGATAAGCCACTGTCAGCTGTGTTGGGTGACAAGAGCTCAGATATCCATTTTACATCCATCCACAAAACTGTGATTGGGGAGGAATTCTTTCAAACAGGTGGGCTTACAGCTTATACTGGTTTATGAGATAACAAGTGCTGCATGTCATATAGCAAACTCGGTAACAAAATGGTTGCCCTTACCTGGCACAGACACCCAGGCTCATCACACCCACTCTGAGACACAACCCTTCTGCCACCTCTTTCTAAACACAGCACTGTAAAACAGCCTTACAGAATACCCCCACTCCCCCTTGCTTTTCTTCATTTGCCTTTCCCTTCCATTAGATCTTCAGCTCGACTGGTATGAGAGACTTCATTAAAAAATTCCAGTTGAACTGAACCAGCTGATTCTTACTGCCAATGAAATTTGTTTTGCTCAGAAGTCTGTCTAAAAGACCAGCACCTGGAGGCACTAGATCACTCAAGGGATTGGTAACAGTGTATGGAATATTTAACCTCTAGAGTATTGGCTTAAATCCAGAGTAAGGACCGAAGCAGAGGCAGGTAGGCTGCCACACAACACCTTTATAAATCATCCCCTTTCACTTGGGATAGCCCTTACCAGCCTTTTGTGGAGACATTTTTCCTCCCTCCAGTCGGAACCTTCCAGCTGAGACTGTTATGAGTTGGCTACGATGAAGAGATGTGCAAAATGTTATGCCAACACAAAATAAAAGTTTTAGTGCAACTGTATGAGCAACCCTACAAACCAGTTTCAGTGGTCTCTCAGAGGACTGACATGACAGGTCATGATTTTGCTCTCAATACATGCTATAACATGATAGACAAATGATAGATCTTCTATCTGCCCAGCACACAGAGACTACATGTAATTATGCCAACAATCTATTTCCTCCATACCGTAACTTTATGGATCAAAAACCCAACTAAAACATTCATAAGAATTAATAATTAATAAATTAAATGGAGAAAATATTTTTAATGGAAATTAAAAGGTAGTAAGGGTACAAAGCCATCAAAACTAAAAACCACTTAAAGCCAAACAAAACAATGGAAGTCCAGCCTGTTTTAAACAGAAGACCCCTGCACCTTTTCCCATGCACAGCAGCAGCAGCTGTCTGCTCCTTCTCTGAGATGGTACTGGAAAGAAAATTTCTATGGCACTCCCTTCCCTCCTTCCGTGTTATCGTTGTCCACAGCAGATTTCTTCCCACCCTTCATTAAACCTGATCCTCTTACTCTTTGAGCAAAGACAAAATGATTTCCATTTGATGTTTTGCATCAGTGTTCATCTCAACAAAAATACAGTAACTCCCTCTGTTAGTGACTCCCATCTTAGCAGGTCTGACTGTACAGTATCAGCGAAAGTGCAGCTGGAGAAATAAAACCCGAGTAAATAGCTGAAAAGATAGGTAAAAGTCTGGGCAGTGATCCAAAAACACTAAACTACAGACTCCCAACATCTGGTTCAGGGTGGATTCCAAGAAAGGCAGAAAAGACAGAAAAAGACAGACAGAATGAAAGGACGGATTTCTCTGTATATTTTTTACATAATGTTTTCATTTATTTTTTTAATTCATTAAAAAAAATTATTCAATTCTTGTGGTTTAATTTCTTCACCTTACTGCATCTTGCTTCACTGTTTTAGCTCTACTAATGAGAAAGAAGCAGTGCCTTGAACAGGAGTTATAAGCAGCCCTCAGTTTCATACTTCCAAATTTTACTCTGATAAAAGCAAATTACAGACTAAAAACTCAAAACCTGATTATCCGGCCCTTTCTTTAGCTAGGACTGGGCTTACAACCCACGCATGAGACTTCAGTATCGATTTTCAGAGCTAACCCCATCACAGTTACTCAAGCTGCCTGAATGCTGAAGACTCCAGAGCCAAGCTCACACTGCAAAGCACCTACAGGAGGCACCCAGAGCTCCACCACTTTGAATAAGGGAGACTTTATCACCTTGTTCTAGTATTTAAAGGGTGTCTACAATGAAGATGGAGACTTCCTTTTTACAAGGAGTCATATGGAAAAGATGAGGGGTAATGGGTACAGGTTACTCATGGGGAGATTCTGATGGGATAAGAGAGGAAGAGTGTTCACATTAAGAACAAACAGCCAGTGGAATGAACTCTCTGGGGATGTGGTGGATTCCCCAGCATTGGACACTTTCAAGATTCAGCTGGCCAAGGTGCTGGGCCATCTTGTCTAGACTGTGCTTTTGCCAAGAAAGCTTGGACCAGATGATCTTTGAGGACTCATTCCAACATGGTATTCTATGACCCCTACTGCGTGAAGAGCAATTTTGTTTTGAATGGTTTCATTAGCTGGGAGCTTCTGCTCTGGAATTCAGAGAGAGCGTAATTTTCCAAAGTTCTTATATGACTCAAAATCACCAAAGCACTCTGTTTTTAAGGGATATTTCTACCCTTAATGTACATGAGCTCTTTTCAGACTCCTGCCTCACCATTTTAAACAAGCATACCATCCATGCCATGTGATTGCCACACAGAAAGCGTCAGGCTATCAACATAGAATGTCTACCACCAATATGTTCCCATCATCCTTCCCCAGCTTTGCTCAACAGAGAGCTGAAGGTGCTGTTCTGACTCTCTAGAAAAGTCTTACTGCTGTAAGGACTCTCTCCCAAGCAGGAAGTGCTCTGCCTTGTCTGGGTGTCTTTAATCAGCAGTGGGTTTTGCTTTGTGTTAAGGGACTGGTGGCAGAGATGCCACTGGGCCTCTGCACTGCTCACACTCCAGCTTTGGCTCTGCTGTTTACCAGGACCCCTTCTCTGGGGTTCCAGGTGTAATGGTTTTGAGTTAAAACTCTCCCCCAGACCACCACAGTAAATCGCAGCCCCTCTCCCTTCACCCCAGACCCTGCTGTATGAATCCAGGAGAAGGAGAGAGAGACTGAGAATACAAAGAAAAACAAAACAGGCAAAGGCTAAGTGAATATATATAATGTATTAACACTATATGTAACTAACATACTNCCTGCCTTGCAGATAGGCCTCTCTGTCCCTCCACCCGCTGCCAGCAGCATCCAAACCTCGAGAACTCCTGAAGCATGTGCTCACAATAGCCATTAAATGCACAAATAAGTTAATGAGAAACCCTGAAAAGTCTCCAAAATATTTTAGATTTGCCTACTTTATGCTTCAACGTTGCCTCACATGGGGCAATTGTACAATTCTCCTGCCCAAAGACCAATTCCCCCTACACCTAAGCAAGGTATGCATTCTCTTACTTTCTCCTCTCTCAAAACAGAAACAAGGTTCGGGACAGTGTCCAGCACTTGGCACCAAGCAAATGCGCAGCCAGGCCTGGGCATAACTTTTTTACTTCTTCACCAGTGCTATGCCCTAGTCAGGGGCACTAAAGAGTTTATTTCCAACAGAAGACCTTTCATGCAACAAGTGAGTGCCCTTCAGGTAGTATTCACTGCCAGGAAAATGGCAATAGGCTGCTGCTCATGTCTGTTAATCCGCAACTGAGCTTTCCACTTACAAAAGGAGACAATGATATTACTGAAATGGGAATCCTATTAGGGCATGGACAGGTAATACAAGATTAATTATGTCCCTCAGAAACAAAGTCACTGAGAAATAAGGAAGCTACTGTTCTTGAAGATCTATGCAAGTTATTCTTTAAGATTGGAGCCTAAGGGCAGTAATTACATATGCATATTATTCACACTTGAGTTCTTTTCTTGAAACTGTCTTTAAATTATACCAGTTTACAAGACTATCTTTTCTACCTTTTCTAGCTTGCTGCCACAGAACAATCATCTTTCTCCCCCAGCCCACTCTCCTCCTTGCCCATGCCATCTCACTTCTCCCTTTCCATCAGTCCTGGCTTTGAACTGACCCTTCAGAGAGCACATTCAGCTTTCTAGACCACCAGAAAACAACCGACTTTCACTCTAGAGATACTTGACTGATGTTCCACTGCCCCAGGCAGAAGAAAGAATAAAGCAGCTTGTTGCAGAGTTGACAAAGCATGAGTGCTTTGAAAAATGGCTGATAGGCCCTCCACCCCATACCTTTGCACAACCCACATCAGTCTGAATGCATATGTTCACACCCGGGCACCTAGATCACACACTGAACTAAAGGAATAGTCACAAATTAGAGACATAATTCCAATTCAAACAGAATTTCCTTGAGTTACACCAACAACACTTTGTAATGGAAGCAACAAAGAAGTTGTATGAAATGCCCTGATCAAATCCAGTACCTTTTACCCCATCTCCTGTAGTTAATAGATTCTTCTGCTATCAAGTAGTCTGGCAAAAAGCTGACCCCAAAGGGCAGGACAGGACAGGACAGAAAGTTTTCACCTGGATTTATTTGCAATGAGTTTGGAATGGTTAGGTTAGTTTGGATATAGCAGGTACTTGCTGATATGCAGCTCATGCATTAAAAATGGGGCAAAGAAGGAGAGGGAAAGTGTCTAAATACAGCCTCCGTGACTCCCCTTGTCAGGCAGAATTAATTAAAGCATTTTGTAAATATTTACATTAGACTAGCTAAATTTCTAGCATTCTACAGAATGCATTTTTGCAGCCCTTGAGCAACTCAAAAAGATGAACCATGACACTCAAACCCACATCTATATCCTTCCTTTACAAGGTTCTTGCTTCCCAGGCGGATTTATACACAGTCAGGCAAAAAAAAAAAGCTAGCCAAGACAGTATGGCTTCATCCTGTACAAAGAAGGCAACACACCAAGTCAGTGAAGCTTAAAGAAAGTCACTTTTTTCTAAATTCCAGCCCTCTGGCTTTTCAGCACCTGGACACCAGCTCTAAAACAATGACCTCATCATTTATCATTTTACCTTTCAGTGCTTTACTTAATACATGACCTGCTCAGTAAAATATTTGCAGACTTGGTACTCTGGTACTTTATCCCATTACAAAGGCACGCATAACATTTCACATCTCTCTCATGCAGGTGGTCCTCTGTTCTAACTCAAGGCCAAACAGAATATAAAGTTAGGTCGGTTCAGCAGTGTAGGTGAAGCATCTGAACTGATGGGAGGGAGTGCGGTAACTGCAGATGCCAAGCTTGGCTATACATTTCAAAGATAGTGCTAATTTATTTATTTGGCTTTCAGTGACCGATTCCATCTGTCCAGTACAGATGATCAACCACAAGACATCTAAGAATTGCTACAAACCAACATTTTTTTATTAAAATTGCTCACATATGTACCAAGGAGCCACAGAAAGGTGTATTAAAAATGGTCCTGTTCTTTCAGGCAATTCCACTCCATTAAATTTTATGAGTACATGTCTAAGAAGGACAAGAGAGGAAAAGATTTTTTTTTAAAGTATGTATCAGATACTTTTATGTTCCCAGTTTATTTTTAGAATATTTAACAGTGCAAAATGTAACGCCCTTTTTGTTCATTTCTTCATTTTCTTCTTCATTCCAATAAAATATTTCCTCTACTAGATGATCTCTCTTTCTCTCAATAGTTTTATGCTGGATGATCTAGTTGCAAATATGTGCAGACACAGCAATTTAGATTTACAACCAGCAAGTAGAACATTTCGATGGAAGTACCTACACAGAGGAGTTACTCTACATACAGGCAGGAGGCATTTCTTTTCAGCTTACTTACAAGACACATTTGCACAACTGGTTTTGATTTCTATTTATATTCCTCACTAAGGAGATAGATGTGAATTTGTTGCTTACGGCACTCAGTGCTGATTGATAGGTACTGGGAATGTTGCCACATACAAAGATGACACTGTAAACTGCAGGGACTCAGTCACATACAGGTCTCTCCCAAGGCAAATCTACCCATTCAAAAAGGAAACACAACCAAGAAGAGTCAGGAAGATTTCCTCTGCAGTCTAGCTTTCTGTAACATATCCTTTCAATTCTTCCACAGGATGTGCCTGAGCAAAGACCATCACAAGAGCAAGAGGGCAGATCCAAAGACATACAGGTGACTGAGTCTAAGAGTGAAAAGAATTTTACAGAGCCCTTTATTATGAAAGGTTGCTAAGGAAATTGTTTAGTCCACAGTGATGTACTATTCTCTTTTTTTTTTTCAAAGACTCTGCTATTGTGCTCTCAAATTAAGATTTGGCTTTGGCTTTTAGAAAGACACATATAATAATAAAACCATATTGCCGCACATATGACTTATGATTAAGCAGCTCACTGGGTTAAATACAGAGGAAATGTCTGAAAAGGCACAGGCTGACACTTATCAAAGAATTTGGAAATGGAAATTACAGCAAAAGAAAGTAAATTAGCCAAGAATTTTAAAAGAAACAGGATATAATGATCAAATAGATGACATCAAATTAAAACCCCAGATCAGGAACCAATGTGAAAAACCTCAGGAAGACACTTTCAAGACAGTGACATCATATTTATTTATGTTCTATGTCATTCCGACATATTCTGGTGATTTCATTAGAGATACAAAGCATACCACTTTGACCTCCTGTGTTTTTGTCTGTATTGTGCATTATCAGCTTTCCAGGACTTTGCAGATTAGTGAATTCCCTATTCATAATAGTGTTGCTCCAAGTCAGTGTTGGAAAGTAGTGCTTTCCAGTACTGTGCTTATTGTGGAGAAAGAGTACGGCATTTTCAAGACATGAGTTAATGAGTCATTCTGTTTGTGTTTCCCAAATAAATTAACAACAACAACTAACAATTCATTCCTTAAGTTCCTGCATGCCCACAATTCCAACTGACTGCAGCCAGAGCCAGAAACGCTCTGCAGCTTTGAAAATAAAAGTCATCCTATGAGTTCCAGCAGAAACGTCTACAGATGAACTTGATGGTGCTTAAAGATGACACTAAAAATCTTTGGAAACCAAATTTCAGAATTAAAAATCCTAACCCAGTAAATCACAATAAGCTTATTTTACAACATAGTCTTTTGAGACTATTGTTCCCTTTACTTGTGCAATCCGCCACCAAGTAGCAGATTCTGTATTTATGGATGTTGCCAGCATTGACATTATCATTACAGTCGTTTATTACTAATTATTCCTGACAGATTATTGACAGCATTGGTAGAGAAATTCAAATAGAAAAATGCTCACTTTTATTAATTCACCAGCACCTGGTAAGAAAAGCTGAAACCTGTACTCATGTTCTGGATGAATCCATTCCAAGGGCACTATTTAAAATGTGGACATATGCTTTGTAAAGCACATTTTTTTGTGCAAGGATATCTGAGGTTTGGTGCTGGGGGGGTTTGCTTCATTTTACAAACTGGGAGTTAGCATTCCCTCCTTGTGGAAAGAGAAGAGGCGGCTCAGGATGTTGCACAGGTTTGCCCAGCACAAGGCATTTCAATGAAAACAGCAGCAGCCTCACGTGCCGGCCTCCAGCCTGCAACCTTCTGTATTGCTGAATGGGACTGCTGTGCAGTTCTTCTGGGCAGGGTCTTTACTGTCCTGAATTGAGATCCCACAGTAACACGCAAGGTCACTTTGGCTTATGCAGGTGCTAGAAAACTGACTTAGTTCTGACTCTTGGTGTTTAGCTGTTAGAAACAAGAAATGGAATCAGAAATGAAGACTGACTTGTGTACACGAAGTCTGGATAGTAGATGAGGAGGGTGGTGCTATTTTAGTGAGGGCAGCAGGCAGTTCACCTATGTGGGGAGAGGAAGGTAGCGCAGCGAGGGTTGTATAAGCAAAGTCACTTGTGGAATGTGCAGAATGTACACAGAAGGTGTGCCCGGAGCGAGGGCAGCACCGGGAGCTGGGGGAGCGGGAAGAGCCTCTGAGCCCATGTGTAACAGGTTGCCTGACAAAGGCATTTCCAAAATGCAACCCCTCTCCTCTACCCTTGCTGCTGCTTCTGCCCTTGGACTCAAAGCCACAAAGGTAATTGGATGTCAGTGTGGACAGTACAGTGTGTAAATTAATACTACTAAGATAGTCTTAAATAAAACAGTCATCTTCAGTGCCCTCATCACCCTCCCTGACACAGGTGAGACTTGTGTTGTCAACCAAAAAGTACATGCAAGATATTCAATTGAACGTAAAGGAAAGATTTCATATCATTTCTGGAGCAGTGTCAGGTTTTGCTCTTGCTGCTTTGGATTTTTTTTCCATGACTGATTAAGACATCTCCCCTTAAAACCTACCCAAAATCCCAAGCAATTAAAGACAAAAAAGGGAATATTTCTATTTTCAATGAGTCTTCTCTATCCACTGTAATGCTCCTTTTGTTTCACTCTTCAGCTACCACTTGAAACAATCACATCCAACTGGCAAAGGTATTGAAAGTAAGTCCACTTTAAATTTACAGATGTTTGTAAAGCAAGTGCTCATGAAATCATGGAATAAAACCTCATCCAGCTGAGAGGCAGATTTATCTAACTAGTGCGCTAACCCAAGGATCTGTGGAAATTTGTGTGTTGAATGCATTTGCTAAATACTTGACCGCTGGCTTTGCAGCCGTGCTATGGGCATACAGAAGAGCGCATGATTATCCTCTGACTTAGTATGAAATCAGCAAGGAGTAGAATTCCACTCCTTCCTGCTCAGCTACAGGGCTATATACTGTGTTTTGTGATTGCCAGCAAGAAAATGGAGTTAAACTATCAACAGCGGTACTTGAACTAGCTCTACTGATCAGAACTAATTATTAGAAAAGTTAACACGTTGAGTGTCAAAGATGAATCCACAGAGGAAATAAAACATGAAACCTGTTCCAGACATGTTGTTCAAAACAAATCTGAAAAAGAAAGGTCAAAGCACTTGGAGTATTTTTCACAGAGGCTCTGCAAGCTAAGTGATGAAATGGCATTAAATAAATTATATGGTTTCAAATTACTCGCTATGCAACTACAAACTACAGAAGAACATGGCTCTTTTGGAGTACCCTGCCTGTAGCAGGGCAAATCTGTCTGGAGAAACATGAGAAGAGCAGGAACTATCAGGTACCATTTAACCAATGGCCATGACATATTCTGTTCTGTAAACATCAACCAATCTCTTCTTCAGGAGCAGGATTTTGGATGAACACACTGAGCAGTTCTGCACTGAGAAAATGTGAAGACAACTGTCAATGGGCACCGAGAACAATGCATACACATCATCTCATTGTAGAGAGAACCCCAGCAGCAAATAGACAGAGGCATGCAGACCCACAGGCATCTCTGAAGCCTTATCATACTGGCTCTGGGCAGACCTCACTATAGGACTGGGGCACTAAGGTAATCTTAACTTAGAACCAGACATTGTTAACAGCATTTAGTTAATTTTTCAGGTCCAAAATGTCACACAGGACAACCATTTCCAGAGACAGTATTGATCTTTCCCAAAAATGATTGTTTACTATGCATTCAAATTCTGTTGGAAAAGGGATCCTCACTTCTGGAAATCTTATGTTCTCAAGTGCCATTTTTTTCTAGAAATGGCCTCATTTTTGAGTTCATAGAAAGTGGGAAAAGCAATAAAGCCTTTAGATGTGAGGCAATTTTTCATCTTGCTAGAAATACCTTAGCACAATTCTAATTCACCATCATCCCAGGAAAGGCTGCCTATAACATACTGAAAGCCAGCTTGGGCTTTAAGCCAGCAAAGCACTTCAAGCATGATTTCAGCTTAAAGCTCAGGCACTGTACCACTGACTTCAGTGAGATGACTTAAAAATCATTACAATTAAAAAACTTAAATGGCTTACAAGTCTGGAGTCTTGGCATGAACTTCCTCTGAGTGTCATAGCACACAGCTGTAGCATTTTGAATTTATAATGCCCTGCCACATGACCCAACCTGAGTAAGACCCTACAGATGAGCTCCAGGTGAAACTTGATGGGAACAGACAATGCTTGCAAAAGGCCTTCACCTGAGACCTTGGTATTCAAGAGTCTCTTATCCCAGTGTAGGTGAGAGTATACTTTATTCATCCCAGGAGGAAAATAACTTAGTCAGAGAGCTCTCTAAGAAAGATAAAGGATACAGACAGGAAAGCTATTGTGCATAAATCCAGGTGGAGTCGTAAGTCTTTCCAAAATGTTGGAAGAATAAATCCCCGTCCCACAAACTACCTAAAAAGATGTAGTTCCCATCCACAACTGAGTGGCAAAGCAACTTCCCACATAGTCACATCTGCCTCATTTTTCCTCTGTTCCATCACTTAAATTCTTGTCATAAGAGTAAAAGCAAAGGGCGGCAAGAGCTGTATACACACATGGTCAAGGGAGGGGAAAAAAGGAGAGAAGAGGATTTGTAGCTTAGATCTTTGCATATGAATTTGGCTTCAGCCTTCATGGCGTTTACATGCCTTTGAACACTTTCTGTTTCTTTCTGCATTCTTCACTGCTACATTTTATTTATTTTCACCTTCTGCTTCTCAGATCTTCTGCCAGACTGCTTATTTAATTCTACTTGTTGCACTAAAAACACCATTGTTGTCATCCAAATTAATTCCTGAACATAATAAAAACCTAAAAATAACTCAAACGACCAGTTTTCCATCCTTTGGTCTCACTTGAAGCACAGAATAAAAGCCAGTACTTGGGAGCTCTGATAGTTTACACAGGATCAGTCCGAGGTAACATGGCATTTTAGCAGGTAGGGGACTTTCTTCCTTCCCTATCATCTTCTATCAGTTTAGACTGCTCACAATCCTGCCCCCATCTCCAGCCCAGTTAGCCCCACTTCCAATATAATCCATTGCCAGACGGTGTTTTTTAAATAAACTCAGTACTTTTCCAATATTCATGTGGCTCAGGTTAGCTGAGAAGCAAGATAAACTGAGATCACCTTTACTTTTTAAGCATGGGGAAAGAGAACTTCCTCCCCAGAGCCTGTGGTAAAGCAGTAGGGCACTCCGGCTACAGATTTCCCTATTAAGTCTCTTCTGTTCCTCCCCATTTCAAACTGCACAGGGGAAAAAAATGAAGGGGGGGAGGTGAGGAGGGGAATAAAAGAAAGTAACATGATAGGACGAATATTTTCCCCAAACCTGTATTGTGTATCTGCCCTCATCCTCAACATTTTTTCCTGTGAAGGCTTCTCACTGATGAGAAGGGCTCTGAAAAGACTAATCATCTTTCTGCTGCAGATCAAATATCTACCCTTTTAACAGGATCAGGATGGAAGGGAGCTAATGCGAATGAACCCAGCACTCCACACCACTAACCCCATCACACATTTTTTTCAGGCATCACGAGGAACAAAAGGGCAACATAGTTCTGTTTGAGGAGCCGGACAATCCTTCTCAATCTAAAGCTTCTGGTGCCAGCTGTGTGTGGGGGTGCTCTGTGGCATAATGATGACTAAGAGCACAGACAGATGAAGCCACCCAGCAGATGACACAACACGATCACAGGATAGGTCTTGTCAGCCTTTCAAATGCATAAACTTTAAATACTAATTTTTTTTGTATATTGTTTTTAGGGAGAAGAAGAAAGTGGCATATACTGAAAGAATGGATTGCTAGAGGAGAGAATGACAATACCTAAAGCATTCGGTTGCATAGACACTACTTAGTTTTCTTATAAACTTCAACCTCAGTAGTTTTAAAAAATAACAAGAATTCTGAAACTGCAAATAAAAATTTAAACATTTTGCTGGCTTTGGCCAGTCTGTCAGTACAGTATTTTCTCAAGGGTAGCTTACTGATTACCTTTGTGCCTTTTTCTTTTCCTCAATTTGAGCTACATGGTAAATAAATATCATGAGGTGAGCTTAAACAGCGCATCAGTGAGAAAAATATCCACTTAATTATAAGCAAAACACTCAGACTGGGTCTACAATGATTTTTGAAGCTCTTCTAAGTTTTAAAGGACCACTTTAGACCTTTTCTTACAGTCTCACTGATTCCCTTCCATTTTTTTTTCACGTAGAATTTACAGTTATTCCTACCATTTATGTCATCCAGTAGCACTTCTAAATTAGAAAACCAGACTGGAACCTCAACAGCCTGTCTGAGTATAAACCAGTCTCAGCTCCTCCACTCCAACAAAGCCCTGGCTGAGAGATAAAAAAGAAACACATACCTGCTCGTTAAAAGCTATTCATGCCAACTCTTCCTTCTCCTTTCTATGATGCACTAATGGCAAATTAGAAAGCTTTTTAATGTTGTTAACACAAAGAGCTTATGCAAAGCCAAAGGAGAGAAATAAATCAGAAAAGCAACAAAATCTTTGAACTTATGCTTATACTGTTTCAGCAAAGAATTAGTTGACTTGAATGTATGCAAGATGCTTTTTAGTTTGTGGATACATAAAACGCTATTGCAACAAACAGTGTAGTTTTTTAAGTAATCCCTTAACAATGAAAGTTGTGATTAAGCTGAAAACATTTTAAGCATTCACACTTTTACTTTCAGGATTTCACTTGATTTTGCTGTTCACTGTTTTGGGAAAGTCAAACTGTAGTTTTCTGCTTCACCTACTTACATACAAGGTTCACTTTTTAGCTCTGACACTAAACACAGCAGGATTGAGTTTAAATAAAAATATGCAGTTTCCAGTGGTCTTGTGGATACATTTTCCAACTCACAGATATTCCCACTCGTATCAGACTCCGTAAAAAGCAAAACAAAAAGCAAAGTCCTAAGTATCTGCCAGTAGTCCTTTAATCCTGAAAGATAAAACCACAAGATCACTACATTCATGAAGAGAAAAAGCCCTCCTAAAATAAAGCCTTAAAACTGTGAGAATTTTCTCTTGAGTATTTTATCGTGCATTGAAATAGCCAATTGCATCAGAAGGTCTGAGACACGAGCAAAAGCTGGTTTGCCATTGACACTTCCAGCCTCAGCATAAAAATTATCTTGTCATTTCAAAAAGTATTTACCACCTTGTAGCTGCTCTTTCCCATGCCAACGTTTGTCCTCTCAGAACTGCTTAGGAGGGATGTTCTTCCTGATTTTAACTTATCTGCCATCAACAAAGGTGGCTGATAGAGAAGTAGTAATGTACATACCTGCCTTTCCACAATTCTGAGACCCTTTGAACTAGAAGCCCCTCAAGGCTTTCACTGAAAGTCAGGCATTTTCACTTGGACTGGGGCTGATATCCCTGAACCATAATATTTACATTCTTTCTCTTTTATATTGCTTTTCCTTAGCACTTCCATGAAACACTTAAAAATAGGTGAAAGACTGTAACTAGACAGAGGCTACTTGGTGGCACAGTGCTCCCCATGTCATGTTCACACCTATTCCTGTGTGAGGAGCAGGGGAAATGCCTACCAGGTCCACTTCTACACCTCTTCCTGCTCCTGCCAGCACAGATTGCTGCAGTGCCCCTCTCCACACTGGCTCACGCCCAAGAGGTTGCAATTTCACTTGCCTGTGTTCTACAATGAAGGCTGCTGAGAACTCTATGTAGCTTTTTGACTGGGAAAATTGAACTGGCTCTTCTCACAGAGGATCTCTTTGAGGTTCTTCCTCAGTTTATCTGGCTTCCATGTCACCTCGTCCTCTGCGAGGTTATCTGGCATTGCAACACTTCAACAAAATTTTAGGAATTTGCTCTTTCCTAATTTATGTTGTCACTTCTCAAGAAAATTTAGTTCTCTTTTCAGTGTAGCTTTCTTAAAGTCCCTTATAGTGACCAGTCTCTTGAATATCTAAGTCTACTACAGAAATAATAAAAACTTACGCTCTATCTAAGGTCTTTCATCCCAGAAAGTTTCTTTTCTGTGTGATTTGGTTCATATGGGGAATCTCCAAACCCTAACTGCCATGGAAAGAGCAAGACCTGTCAGCCTTGCTGCTGCCTTTTCACCTTTCCTCAGCAGCTGCTAGTACTATGACACAATCTCTGTGCAGTCTCAGAATGAAGTCACATCTCAACACTGCTCAGAAGAATGTTTCTTATTTTCAGTGCAATTCCTGTGCAAATGGGTGTTCACCATGCCAGTGCTGCAATTACACACATCCATTTCAATGAAGGCAAGGTAATTCATATTTCTGTGCAGTTAAAACACAGAACTATGCTAGAAGAATGAAAGAACTAGAAGAATGAAAAATAATACTGTCTCCTGCTGAAGGCTAATACACGGAAGAAGCGGCTCTTGAAATCACTAGTAGCAGTCATCACTTTGTCCATAAACCTGCATCTACATAGCTTGGAATGCAACAATGTTAAAATGCATCTGATTTTTTTTTTCATTCCAAGTGCATTTCTTTTCCATAAATAATGCTTAAATCCCTTTAACTATTTCAGCTCTGAAAAGGTAAAAGCGACAAAATTATTGAACCGATTTTACTGACTTGATTTTAAAAATCTGAATATTGCGTAGTTTTTCACATTTTCCAAAATCATAGCTAAAAAATCTTCTAATAATTTTTCCATTCAGCTACCAATGCAGAGTTTTTTATTTGTTCATGTTCTTTTTCTTACAGAAGCCAACAAAGCCATCACTGCTCACACTTCACAAGAAGTGTGGGTTTTGTACTATACAAAACAAATGAAACACATCTTGGAACAGAAAAAAAAAATAAAAGCTACCTATAATGAAAACAACAATTCCACATATCATTAATTACACTTTACAGTCTAGAAACTTTTAGGACCTAATAAGAATGGCTCACCACCATGAAAAAAATCCATTCTGTGCAATTTGTTATATGTACTTACTCATACACAATGGAGACATATTCATTATAGTTTCTTACCCGATATGTTTACATTTCAGCACTTCTAGTCTAGAGTTATTAATTATGATGATCATGCTGTATCTGTTAGAGTTTCACTATGAATACATAGATGCCTGCATGCATGCACACGCACACACACTCATGTATTTATCAGTGGTGTCTGGTGGCCATGTTTCTGGATCAGTGAAACAAACAGTGCTGCAGTTCACACTCCTGTCATGTTTATGACTGCAGTTTTCCACTGCTTCCCATGCACAGGTATTTATTCCACAAAAGCAGAGAAAGCCTGTTCTCAGAAGCTTTCCCAAGTGATTTTGAGAGTATGATATACACTGAAGTCAAAAGATTCCCACTGCAAAAGTATCTCAGGTGCTTGGTGAACCCGATATGCTGGCAGGTAAAACACTGCAGACACAGTTGTTGATCACACCCATGAGACCACAACTTCTGCAGAGCAGTACGGACCGCAACAGTGAGGTCTACACAGTTTAAAATGCTGGGGACCCAGTGCTATTTAAACATCCCCTGACATTGACAGAATCAGCAGGTGCTGCACTGGTGCTACATGTGGCTCGTAACTTTAAAAGAACACTTAGTCATTTGGCAATGACGTCCTGTGTCTGCAATAAATTGCTAAGAACACACACCACTAGCTATCATTTTGCCTGATGTCCCTTACAGAATCCAAGTATCCTCAATTTCATTTCCACTTTTATTTCTTACAGTCTTCCCATTTCTCCCTCTGTAAGTTTGTTTCTTCCACGGTTTATTTCGTGACTTTTTGCTGCTCTTTATGCTCAATTAGTCTTTCATTTTGTCCGCCAAGCACCCTCTCAACTTAGGTTCCTCCTCAAAACCATTAATTTCTCCACCTCTACCCTTTCTTTTAAACGTAACCAATGGATTGGCTCACTTAGGCTGCAAATCTTTTCACTAGGGCCTACACTTTCAGTGTTTATTTGTACAATATCTGATTAATTTGTAATCCTTTGAAAATTCTCTCTTTTTAGTAGTTTTTCCCCCCCTCACAATTAGGAAGTGATACAGTGTTTGTCTTTTCTGAAGCCAGAGAGATAAAATGATCATCCATAACTACAAGTACAAAGCACAGTGGAAAATTAGGTGGTTTCAGCCAGAAAAACTAACAATCAAGAACCTTCTGGCAGGTCTGAATTTTAACTTAAAGCTGCAAAATACATCATTTGAGACAGTTTCAAGTCTTGACCAAATCTTTACTGGAAATAACAGTAGCAAAACAAAGCAGAGTCTCCTGAGATACCCTCACATCTCAGCAAACACTGTTAATCACCTGGCAGCGTATAAGCGTTTATTTCACATAAGAGGGAATGTTCCAGATGATTCTGGAATTTGGTGGAAAAGATTGTTGAACTCAATAATATTAAAAACTCTGGCAGCACTACTCAATGTCAAACTTGCTGGACTCAAAGTATCATTTCTCTTCAAATATTATTTCCTTCTCCCACAGTTCAAATGCTGCAAGGCTCCAACTTGCACTTGTTCTTTGCGAGACCAACTGGCTAGAAATTTTACAGACAAAACCCAAACAATTGAGCATGGGGCCCCACCATAAACAAAGTCATATAGGAATGTTATTTTCAGTACAAAAGCTGTAAAGGTTTCCTGGAAGCTCATCTGTGAAGCTGCTCAATACTACATACCCAACCAAGATTTCCATGATGCTGCCTCCAACTCCATAGACTTCCCAGGAGACAGAAAGATTTTGAATATCCTTCTGTTCCAGTGGAAGTGCTCAGGTTGAAGGAGAGTATTATTAGCCAAATCTTATAAATTTATGATTGTGACTAAGCATTCTTTTTTTCCTTCTGAGGTGGCAGTAACATCCATGCACAGAACACTTAACTGCCTTTCTGACTTTTCATTTCTGCATTTTCATTTGATTGCCTGCAGAACAATATTGCTTTTAAGTGGAAGATGTAACAAAGAGAGACATCTTTCAGGTGTCTTTAGAGTTAGTTAAACAAAGTTTGTTTCCCTCTGTTCCAAGTCTTATCTCTCAGTTACTTGCCCAAATAGTTCTAGGTGATGTTTTTTAGCATATATCCATTTGTCTCCTTTCTAGCGTTATGCAGACTACAGATCAATTTACCCTCCCTTCTCCTCTTACAGCTTGTAGCGTCTTGGATTGAAATTTCTCAGAGGATCAACAACACAACATGTTCAATTCATAATGCATCCAGCATGTAACAGATGAAGCCCTCATCCCAGACAGTCCTTGGATGCTATCATGATACAAAGTCACACCATATATTTTTGGTTTTAAAATAAGATTACAATTCATGGCCTCTGTTATTGGCAAGACTATGTGTGTGCGAGAGAAATAAACTGTGTGACAGTTTATGGGATCAGAACAGGATCTGTTTTAGGGTGCACTCACAGAGCAGAAATGAGAGGAAGGGGAGCCAAGCAAGCAGCACTTCAGACTTAACCTTCCTCCCCTCCCCAGCCTTAGCACGCACCTTAGCCTACCGCAGGGCTCTGACACCATCCTTCAGTACTGCTTGCTGGCTGGAACTGCTGTTCATTTCACAGTGTCATCACTCAACACATTTTCAAATTCTACAAAATAAACAGCATTAGTTATTATTTCTTGCAATCTAAAGATGAGTATCAGTGAGCAAGCTACTGTCAAGCAGGCAAGTTCTAAACGCCTTTCTAAACAGAGATTACTTTGTTGAATAAAAAGCATTTCAGAGCCAAGGAACGATCATGTTTACTTTCTTATCGCCTTGATGAAACATAACTAATTTATGTTACATTGAAAGAGATTTTGCTCAGACAGCTCAGTTTTTAGGACTGAAGCTCTTAGCACTCCTATTAGAGTCTCCTTGCAGTTTAAACTGTTGCCAGTAAAAGACAGAAAAACCTGCTGGGTGTGGTCTGATCCAGGAGGCCTCTCAGACCATGTGTTTCTAATGGTTCTAATCTATTATTAGGTCAATCTGAAAGAACAAAAGCTGTAGAAAAGGAGAAAAGAACTTCATCTAGAAATAAAAGAAAATTCAATCAAGTGTAATATTCTGAAATGTTTTAAAGGTGCTGCATCTGCCAGCAGGTGCTAAACACAGGCAAGTCTTACCCAGTGATCAGCGCCTTCCCCCCAGCACACAGATCAATGATTTCTGGTCCTCATCCACAAACCACAAGACTGGTGAACAACTTTTCTGGAAAAAAACATAAAAGGATTTTCCCTTTTTAAATACATACATAAATAAGATAAAAAAAGACCCTCCCACAAAAGCTTATCTTGTTCTTCAGAACCCCTTGGAAATCCACTTGCTAGTCTTTTCTTCCTATTTCCAGTTATAGAAGTGTTGAGGGCTACAGGGCAATAAGCGTGTTTGAGTTGTGTGTTTGTATGACACGACCCTCGTCTGTGCAGAGATGCAGGTTAATTTACACAGAGAGGTACAGAATTTGTAATGAAGGTAGCACAGTATTTTAAGGGAATACAATAATATGCAGCCTCAGGTACTCAAGACTAAAACTTTTCAAACCAGTAAATACAATTATCAGAATAACCATGTTTATAACAAGAATTTACATACTGGAATGTTCCATAGTGGTGCCAAATTACAGTATAAAAATTTTGAGATCCCACATAAAATATTTCATACCAGGTGCTCGTAACAAGAGAGTGAATTTACAACTGAGCCACCTGTCTGTAGTGCTCGCCTGGCTGAGGTCCCTCTGAACCAGTGACCCATCCCTCTGCCAACACAACCTGCCCTCCTCAGACAGCTCTCTCCTATCATACCGCACACCTTTTGTCCAACCCTGCACTGCTCTGCTGTCCACAGCAGGTACAGCAGTGTCTTGTTGCCCTTCCTCTCGGCCACAGTGGACTGAGGACGATACATTTTCTGTGTGCACCAGAACAGGACACTGCTTGATCATTGCAGGGAGGCACCATTAAACTCCTAGGGAGAAAAACAGATCTGTGGGTTTCCATGTGCTGTGAGCCTCTCCCTGCTGCATCCCCAGCGAAGCCAGTCTGAGACTAACAAGGGAGGTGGATGAAAAGGATCACTAGCTCATTTTGCTACATCACAGCACATTCCTAGGACCCCAGCCCTTAGGGGATTTGCTGAACTCTCTGTATATTACACTCATTTGGCTGTCTCATTAAACACTGTATTTGGCAAAATACACCTGCCTTAGGCCATGTCTACACCGTAAAGCTTTGCCAAAGGTTTTGCACACCCCAGGTCAGCTCAGGGCATGGAAAATGCACATGGTGTGGTTGACAGTGTTACACTGGTGGGACTCTAGGGACTGATACATCTGTGCTAGCAACAGAGTCAATGTCAATGTACTTTTTGCCGTTTAGGAAAGTGGAGTTCCTAAACCAGCATGAAACCTTTCGATGACGGTATGTGCTGTGCCTCCATGAGGCAGTCTGTCTTACAGCCACAGCAGAATAAGCAGTTTTTGCTGGGTGCACAAGACCTATTAATTGCACGTTCTGCTACTACATTCCCATCTGGCTTCTCTTTGTTCAGTTTCTCTTCCTTATACACCACAGAGCTCCTTAACATTTACTTTGGAAAAGACCCACTGTTGCCTCAGGATGTAACAGAAATTCTCTGTGAATTTTTCATGTTGTGTTTACAAAACACACAGGTTAAAACATGCATTTGGAGCTCAGTTTCTTGTAGATATCAATTATACGAAGGCTCTTTTTGTTAAAAATATTACCAACATTTCACTGGGGAAGACATGTTCAATACCAGGAATGCAAACTGATGGGAGCCAAGGGAGTCAGGGATATGCAAAGAGGGCAGCACTAAGGCTTTCAGATTGTCACTGACACATCATGACAAACATTCCCAAACGTGGTCTGTGCAAAATAAACTGTGCCCTTTCTCCTTAAAATAAACATCCCTGATATACTTACTGAAACCAGGAATGTGCCATTACTAATGATAATGTAGTGCAGGAGACAGTTTTTCTTAAGGTTACCCAAAATATTTTTGCTGCTCCATCAGATGCATTGTTAGAGCTCACCAAGTTCAGAGCAGCAAGCAGTGCACCTGTTTTCTCTCAGACACATCTTATTTTTCTTCCTTGGAAATCCCAGCTGGCGGCCAGGTTTTCTTAAATTGCTGCCAGAGCTAATTGCTAAATTGCTACCAGAGCAATGCCCAGAAGATGGGGAACTGCTTTCTGTGGTAAAAGGTGGACAAATAGGTGGGCTCTGTTGTCCAGAATGGCCATGGAGATGGAAAGAGCCAGTGCAAACATCAGCATGGGAGGGAAGAAGGGATATAGCAGCCAGGCAGGCAACCACAGTGGTTTGAGGGGCTTTTACTTAGGGGTGCTTGAAGTAGGAAAACTGTAGAGAGGCTCAGGGGAGAAAGGAGTAGCTTGGGGCTGGTAAAAAGCTGGCAAACAGGTGGTTCTGCTGGGAGTGTTCAGCTGTGAAATCACAAACTCAGGGAAAGTATTTACTGAAGCCTAGATTTGCTGTACATGAAGATACAGAAGGAAATCTGTTTTCTTCGTTTGTTTTTTATTTCTTTTGCTTGTTTGGATACTCTGTGATATTATTTCAATATTATTTTTGAGAGGTTTCATTTAAGGAGATCCTGAATTCAGCCTAACAGAATGGCTGCTCAGCCAGGGACTGGACTCTCCAGCAGAGAAAAATTAATCTTACACCAGTAACTGCAGCAAACGCAGCAGCAGAAATAGCAAATGGCAAAAGCTAAGAATAGGCAATGGTTTTGAATTGGCATCCAGTTAGGGAAGAGAAGTGGTGTTCAACTCATCCAACAAATTCACAACTTGGTAACAACTTTGTTGAAACACTTACAGAGGAATTCTTGACCACATACAACATGTTAAAAACAACAATAACAACAAAGAAAAACACCACTAAATCTGTGATCTGAGGAGCCTATAATACTAAAATAATAATGATAATTTTAAAAATTAAGTAAATCTGGGCAATTGTATGCACACACAATAGAAAAGACTTCTTCCCTGTGATAATCATCTCTAGAGGCTCTATCAGCATTTTCACACTCTGGCTTCAGGAGCCACATCAGGAAATCAAACAAATATCCCAGCGTGCAGTGAACAACTTCTTGCAAAAAGCAAACAAGAGTTATTTTCTTAACAAACAGAAAACAGAAAAAAGCACTACCGAGAAAGATCATAAGACTAAGAACAAAAATAGGATACTGATGGAAACAAAATTTTGAGGAGAGTACTTGAAGGTTTTCTTCCTTCCAGTGACAAGTGGCTGGGATTTACACAAGCCAGTTATGGCTGGTGTTGCACTGAGGCAGCTTTGTAAGCTGCTACGTCCTCTGAGCATGGGACTTGGATCACCTCAAGGGAAACCACGGTGACCACTTCATGCTGCTGAAAGGACCTTAGAAAACACCCAGAAGCAGCAAAGAGGAACAGACAGATGATGCAACCAGACATCTATAGGCTCAGAATGCCCAGTCAAAGCTAGATAAGGCTTCTCTTCTGTGATTTGATCTCAATAAGAAAACAGCTCTTTATAAGAAAATTCCCAGACCGAAAAATACAGAGACTTCACATTTTTCAGGGAGGGGCTGATGGATTTCAGGGACTATCACTACAAAGCCTGTACTACAGGGCATGCTCCCTGTGTGCAAACTTGCAAAACATGGTAAATGTAATGTGTATTACAAAGGATGAAACTTGATGAAAGCCTCAGCCTCACCACACTGAACAGAGATCATTATCTCTAAGAACATGAGCACAGCCAAGTCATGTTAAACTTTGTCTGCATCAAGATCCCATTGATTTTACACATGGAAGAGAGGTTTGGACATTGCACTAGCGGGTAAGGAAAACAGCATCAGAGATTGGTTTAAGAGTTGAGTGTCTTTCCTTAAAGGTCTTTGATCCAAAGACCATCAGTTGCTACCAAACTAAATCCCACTGAAAACAGCCCAGCACATTTGTTTGAATCTCTAAGCAGCCCAGCATCTCTAGACTTATACTTGCTGGTGTCCCTTCACTTATTACCTCCCTTATGTTGGGGAATGGAGACTTCAACAAGCAGGATTAGTCTCCTGTGAGGCTAGTTACATTACCAACACTATAAACAAGCAGTGACCATTTTAAACTTCAGACTATTTTAAATGTAATTCAGGGAAACACTTGTTCCCTGCTTTCATTTTCAAATGAAAGTAAAGAAAAATCTCCCGGGAATTCTGGGGGAGGGGGCAACTCTTCCCTAGAGGTTCAAATATATCTCCTCAGCAGCACAAAAAAAAAATGCTGGTATCCTGTACCACCCAGTGCCTGCCCACTTGTATGCCTGATTACCCCGATAAATCAGAAAACCTGCTTGTTACAGGCTCTCTTTCCATTACAGCTGTTGCTCTGGTTAACATCTTCTGAATCATCCAATTCATCAGGATCACATATATGGGGTTTTAATCCTTTGATTTTTTCAGTTACTTTGTTCTGAATGTTTCACTTCACTCTCTTACTGACAGAGGAACTGGACAAAGATAAATAAGTAAGAGTAGCATTGTTTTTCTCCCCTCACAAAATAAAAAGCAGAGGAATCAGGAGGGGGGAACAGGGTAGCTCTCCATTTCACAGTTCTTTAGTGGTATCACTCAGCATCAAGGGTGCAGCCTGAAATTTGAAGAGTATGAAAACCAGGGCTGAACTTCTGAAGTACAGTTAGCCCTGTTGTGCTCTCCCAGTCATTAAAATGCTATCTTTGAAAAATGTATATTAAATAGACAAATGGCTTGGTGGTTATTCCAAGCCCTCCATCACTACGCTGCCTTTCAGCACTAATTCCTGTAAAAGGAATAAAACCAGGAATTGAGTTACAACAGAAGTGTAATTGCTTCATAAATTATACAGTGTCAAAGCTGGAAAGGGAAATGGGGAACATAGTAGGTCAAATGCTTGCTAATGGGTTATCAAGTCATTCTGCTCAAATCGGAATCAGACATCAGTACTCATTGGAAGGACACAAGAGAACATACCCAGTAAGATTGTTTCTCCTGGCAACATTTTAGGATTAATGCCCACAAACTCCCCTGTATTCATTCACAAACCCTCAGAAGTCACTCTCTATATGCTTGTAGGCTACCCTGTTTAGTTAGGTTAACTTGCTAGGTTACTGGCAAGTGAGGAATACGAGATCAGGCTTCTTTAAGTACAGTGACAATACAGGCCTGCACCCCTTTGTGGAACTTGAGCAGCAAGGCCTCATCCTCCTCAGCAAGAGCTTGAAGCAAAAAAAAATGTTATGTTCTCACCAAAATAAATAACTTCACCCTTTGACTTCCCAGTGCACATGGGGATCCTGGTCTCAGCACAGCGCCAGTGAAATAGATCATAATAACAGCCTGTAACTAAAGGGAAGGCACCCATCTCTGATGGTGTTTATTCATTTTTACAGAATAGCACAAATACATACAAATATATAGAGAAAAGAATAACGATGGCTAAATCTCACATTGTTCCATGATTTTACTATTGATTCAACACCCTTTGTTTTGAAATCAGACTGCACGTTTCTTCATAAAAATGAGCTCTACAGAGATTTCTAAGACTGAGTTGTTCCAAACCTTAGCTACCTTGAGGATAGAGGATTTCAAAACCAAATGTAGACTCTTTATAAGAACAAAAAAGGAACTTTGCTAGAGAAAAAATCTCTAATATTTTACATACCTCATGTTAAATAAGACTCACACCAGCATTTATAAATTCTTTGAGAAGAAAATACCATAGCCTTCCTTTTCTATCCTACTCACCTGCACTTTTTCCATCTATTTTTTCCCATTTTCAATAATGGTAAAACCTTATGTCATTACAAGAAAGTATTTTATTGACCAGTATAATGGATTCAAGATCTGAATCCAAGGTTACCAAATGAAAAAGAAGCTGTCTAGCCATATTATACTAGAAGGAATGAGTCTTTAATTATTGAGCCCCTATAACTATGATTAAAGATTTTGCTGCCGATTAATGTCCCACAAGCCATTAGGAATATATGGATCCAAAAAGAAAAGACTATGGAATTGCACAGGTACAATTTCAGGCCTCTTAAGGTAAAGACAGGCAAAGAAAACATGAATAACAGAAAAAAACCCAAAGCTCATACACAAGCCTTCCTTGAATAATCTGTCTGCCATTTGCTGCAGAAGGATTTAAATAGCCACTTCCAACTGAATTTATCTGGTATATTAAGCACGCATAGAAAATATTTTGTGCTAATGGCTTTAAGCCCTTGAGCTGATGGGCACAATTGCACAGTATAAATCTGACTTGCAGTGGTAAACCATAAAATAAGCAGAAAGAATTTTGTGAAGATGTTCACAATCTAAGAAAGCAGTTTTCTCAGAGTATCTCCTCTAAGTAGGGGCTCAGCAAGCATTATATCCAATTTACCAGTAATAAACTGCAGGCCCTGTCCTGCAAGAAACTGAAGTTAGCAGAGCCGCTCAGGGAAGACACTGAGGACTTTTCAGGAACACACATCTATTCCACAAATGACAGAGTGAGAATAATCTCCTTAAATTATTGAAATCAGTCATCTCCTTAGTTAAAAACACTGTTATTAGGGAAACTGGTGAAAGAGCAACTAAAAGCAGCAACACATACAATTTTACCCACGATACTTTAATTTAATCTTGCAGTCTTTCAAGAAAGACTCACTGAGAACATATTGCAAATACAGGTTCTTCTGCCTGATGACACATTTGTTCACATGGCTTTATATCAATTCATGTAATGGATAAACTCAGTAAATGTTTTCAAACACAGCAGCTTTGGGTTAGGAACCCAGGTACCAGCAGCGCTAAGGAACCCAAACTTTCATCAAATTAAGAGACTGGCAGCACAGGTAGCTGTTAGAAATATGTAAATAAAAACAACATTTCCACTCTCAAACTCCAAATGTCTGACTGAGAAGATAAATTTGGTATCAAGAGAAGAGAGTGTACCCCACTTTTATGAGAAAATGTCACCTGCTTGTTACTGCAGGAAATTTTCCTCAAACAGAAAAGAAAGTTTAAGAAGTAATAGTGCCATGCAAAATCCACCTCCAGCTGGGACAGACAAACACAGGTCAGAGGCAAACATCATATCCTAAGAATAAAAACCACACCAAAGGAGACATTGTTACCAGAAAGGTAACATAAATAGTCCAGCAGGGACATTTATCAGACTGCGATGAAGCTTGGGCTGACAAACAGAAATAGCATTGCTCACGTTGGAAAAGATTACATTGGTTTTTATAATTACTTGTTGAAAAGAAGGAAGACTAAGAAAAGAAAAGGCAAATAGCAACACATCTCTGAATATCTGACTTCAAAAACAGAGCCTGGACTTGGTAAATGTCACTACTATTCTTCATAAAACAGGAAAGAGCTTTTTTATTTTTAAGTCTATAATTAGACTTCAATGGAAAGTTACATTGTAAGCTCAAGAAAATTGCCAAACTTTCAATATAATTTGAAGAATAGTACAATCTTTATTCAAGTCTGGTCTGGACACATGTTATATTTTAACGAGTACTTTGCATTGGAAAAGTTCTCAGTCACAGCAGATTTTTAGTACCATTGGAACTAGATATTTCAAAATACGTAAAGGAACAGATCATTGTAAAAGAGACATCAAACGTTTTACCTTGAAGCTCTCCAAGGCATCCAAGTATAGTGGGGATAAGAGTAATAAAGGCCTACTGCCTACCTGCATGCCGCCCACCCCATGGGACTGCTTGTTTTGCAGTCCTCCATGAATGTCATTGGCTCATGGAGCCTCGGTGGACAATCAGTCCTTGTCACATCATCATCATAACTTTGTACAGTTGGCAGTCTCTCTTTGGAGAAGTCAGAACACACTTAGCTCAGATATTGAATTTCCTTTCACCTCTCCAGAGTACAGTCTTTCCAACTCAGGGTTAAGCTTGTTTGCAATTCATGAGGAAATGGATTGCAGCTATTGCTGTTGTCTGCACTGTACGTGGCTTATGAACAAAGAACTCTGGTTTCTAGGACTCTTGCAATGCTTTAAACAGTCACTCCCTAAACGAAAATTTCCTGAAATCCAGCCCTCAGATCTGAACTTCTTGAAAACTAGGGGATGAACTGCCTGAATTTAAATTCTCAAAACCAAGCATCATGCTTCTTTGTTCATAATTTGTCCAGACCTCTATTTAGAAGAAACCTAGCATGGTGAAACCGAAGTCTTGTCTTAACAAAGCTCACCCAGCTGATAGGAGCATCCTTGAAGGAGAAAGTTACTCCTACAAGATTTCTGCCACCTACTACTCAAATCTTACAAGATCTAAGGCAAGATTCCAGCAGCTCGTAATCTCAGCCTCAGCCAGAGTAGCCTGAACATGCAGACCCGAGCGAAACACCCCTCTTCAGGAACTCTGCAGTCCCATAGCACAGGGGGCTGGACACTCCTACAAATCAACAAAGACATAAGCACTTCATTAAAAATTGCAGTATCTTTCCTCTTGTTTGAATGTTAACATGTACTTTAATAGTATGTACTGTTACAGACATTCCATAAACACCTAATACTGCTTGAAAGACCTTTATTAAAGTTTAAATATAGATGCCATTTTCTGCTACTTTCCAACAGGCAAAGAGATTCTCTCCAGAGACAATTTTGATTTTCCAGTCAGTCAGGGTCTATAGTGGTCAGGCAAGAAACAGAACTTTGGGAGCTCTGCAGCAGTCCCTCCAGTCATCATAAAACAGCTTTGATGGGATCAAAAGGAAGTTGTATCAGATGGGACTCAAGGGAAGTTACATCAGACCTTTATTTGCCCAAAGAAGGTCAGCAAGTCAGAGGGTTCAGAAAAAGCATGAAAAACATGGCACACATTGCAGGGTGTGGATAGAGAGGAAGGATCTTTCATAAGAAAGAAAAATAATTGACATGGCATGTTTCATCTGACTACTATTTTTCCCTATTTCCTGAAGAAACCAAAGCACAGCAAGAGATAACACTTTGCACATGGTCATGCATAGCAAGTGTATCACAACATATTATCTCTTGGTCTTCAGGACACGTCCTCTTCTTCTCTCTCTCCTAATGCATCGTATCTTCATTGCCTGGAAATGAATGCATTGGAGACTCCACACTTCTCAATCTCCTGCTTTAGGTATTACTTTGTTTATGTTTGTTATCCCATTGATAGAAAACTGAAGGGTTTCCAATGGCTAATCTTTTCTAGTCCCAAGTAGCCATGAATGTATTTATACCCCAGAGTTTATTTATTGGTTGGAGATTCATAGGAGATCGCAGTGTGAAAGCTGCAGGCTGCCTGGCTGACTTCCCAAGAAAGAGGTGGATTCTGGCACATCCATCACCTGATGAGGGACACTGACCTCACAGGGCAGGGGCTGCCAGCCCAGCTCCTCTTGACACTCTGTAAGAAGACAGCCTTCTTACAGGTTTGAAAGCGCTAGCAAGTCCAACACCTATTTCAACTTATTTGCAGAAATTCAGTACTAAAAATAACAACGTCTGAAGAAGAGATGACAGTCTGCAGGTAACAGCATTTACTTTGTTTGACTATGGAGGTGAGAGTGAATTTTTATTTATTATTATTCTTCATAGCAGGGTACCATCTTTGCCATTTTTAATGGTTGCAAGATTTCTATACACCGTCAATACACACCAGGGTTCTACTCCGCCTAAATACTTGATCAAGACTAACTGGCAATGAAAGAGCAAAGCATCTTTTGACAGTACAGAAGACATCCAATAGTCTTTTCTGACAGCAGTAGTCTCCTGACTGCACACAGCTGCCAGGAGTGAATTCTGGGGGTCAACATTCCCTCAAGCAGTTTGAGAGGAGCAGGACCTGTGCATCACACTGGTCTCTTCAGCCTCTGGTTTCTCTGGAGAAACCAAGCTCAGCACTCCTGTCCTTTCAACTCTTTTGCCTTCCCACTGAAACTGCCAAAAATGGGCTTACTGCAGTACTGTCTGTAAATAACAACAATCACTCAAGAAACCCCCTGTGTTTGTCTCCCAGAAAACATGTACCTTTCATGTTTCTTTCATGTCAGTTAGATGTTTTTCAGCCAAAGGTTGGACACAGGGGGTGTTTCCTATCTCAGTACCTTTAAACCCCTCTGATGCATTAAGAATGTATTGCATGTGTATACAATACATTGTATTCTCACACTACCTATGAGAAGCTTGGATTCTCATAGCACTAAGAAAGCACAGCTCAGGTTTAGAGAGACCTATTTAAAATGAGAGTCGATTGCACCAGAAATTCTATTCTGCTGTTGAAAGGCGCACTGACCTTGAGGCTTGCAATAATGTCCAGAATTAGCTTGTCAGCAGCCCAGAGATCCAATCTCAGTTTTCATGGAATTGTTCCCAGAGCAGGTAGATAATGCCCAATCTTCAAAGTAACTATGTCTCAAGTTCATCAAACAAGCAGGAAAAAAAATTACACACCAAAGGGCCTATTCACTAAACAGAGGCTTACATGAATTGGCCAAGCATGTGAAAATCTATTTTTCTTGCTTGGGTGACAGAAATGCTGCACTACAAAGGGCAAGAATACAATTTGCAAGTAGATTAGGTGGGTTCAGAATGAATTATTTCAGCCCAATCACAAATCTACTTTGAACATAAGAATTAGAATTTGATTCAAGCATTAAGTTCAGATTTGATCAGCAGAGACCAAGAAGAGGAAAAAGAGAAAACAAGAAAAGAGGTGATGAAATACGTACACAGTCTCAGCGTCTCACAAAAAGCAAATTCCCTTAAGCCAGTGTAATATATGCTGGGCATTTCTAACCCATGAATGAAAAACTAGATGCTTCAAACTCCCTTGTAGAAACAAAAAAACCACAGCACAGGCTTGACCCACATGGAACAAGTATAAGGCCCCATAGATTGGTGAGTCTGTAAAAACAACACAAAAATCCCCTAGATGATCTCCTACACAAAGAAAACTTTCTCTATACTTCAATCCCTCTTCAAAATCGGAAGTAAAACATCTTTACAAACACAGGCACACACAATTTTTGGTAAGAATACGCCAATACTCAGATAGAAGTCACCACATGCAAAGTAATGAGATGCTGTCTAATACACATCAGAGCCATGATGTTTTCATGTTTGCCATTACATGTTGGCAGTGAGACAGAGAAAGAAGACCAGAGGAAAAGCTGATCTTTTAACTTACTGCAGCTTAGTAGTTCTGAGTATGGCCACAGACGTAAACTTAAAGAAGGTTTCTGAACAAGAAAAGCAATGGTTTAAGGAAGTACAGAGAGAAAGGGGACTAGCATTGAGGTAGGAATGGGAGAGCAACAGCCTATAAGAAGCTGGGTGAGACGAAAATGTAGAGGAAATCTGACAAGAGGCAGCACGGGGAGAAAAGCAAGAGCTTAATGGATGTTAACCATTTGTTCAAAATACAGTTTTGTCCTCAGGCTCTCAAGGACTAACTTTTTTTTCTTATGCTTAAGAAAATTTGAATTCTAGAAGAAATAACACAAGGAAATATATATGTTTTCATCTAGACTGAGCTATCAAAGATCAAAATTCAATGAAGATAAAATAGTGAGAAAACAGATAACCTTCAGTCATCCATTAACATTGGATTATTTAGGGAAAAAATAGAAAAAAAACAAAACAAAAAAACAACTCAACAGAACCACACTTTCCTTTATAATTCAAAAACTTAGAAAACTGGTTTGCTCGTAGAGTTGGGTCATGCTGTTTCCTGGTGTTCCCATTTGGCATAAGTAGATAAACTGTTAAGGAGAGAAAAAGAAAAAAACCACAACACATTCACACTGGCAAATATCAATGCAAAAAAAGCAGAAAAACAGACTTGGTCAAAACTGTAGCCCAAATGCATTTGTTTCTATTCGTAATAACAATTGTTATTAGGGCAACACACTGGACAGAGGATATAAAACCAAAATCCTCTCCCAATAAATGACTAAATGTCTTCGCTCTCAGCTATCTTTGAGATTCCTTGGGAAGAATTTGAGATCCTCTATGTACAACTCTATCTCACCCCAAAAAGCTGTCAAGCATTGCAGAGCTGCAGGGGAGTGTTTCATCACAATCTCACACCTGACACTACATTGCATGATAGCCACTGCAGCTTTGTAATGAAAGACTGTTCCTATGTCCTTCTGAGTACAGTTCTGAGAACATACACTGCTCAAAATTGTACTTTATCTCTTCATTCCTTGAAGGTGGATGAGAATTCACATTTTAGCCTACATGAACTTCAGTGGATTCCCATCAGATGGGTATCAATTTTCCCAGGTCTGGTATAAATTCCAAGTACCCTCCCCTCAAGTTAAGTGTGTTCAAGCTTTGGTTGCTCAATTTGTAACAAATAAAAAAAAGAATAAAAAGAAAGAAAATATCCAAGGCAGTCATGCTTGTATCCATTCCTGAAGTTATTTGCTCGAATACATAGGCCAAATTCTGCAGAGCATCTTTATGACCATCTCTTCAAATTACAGAGCCCTATGTCAGCTGCAGCAATTGAACATACAACTGAGAACAGACCTGGTTTAAGGCCAGCCAAGCTGATATTTCAAGTAATTTTTACAGTGATGAGGTTATATTCTGCTACCAAGCTAATACTTTAATGAAGATAAGTCCCTGTTTTAGAGGGGTCATGATTGACACGTTCCTTCCTTCTGCCTTAAAGGCCCAACCTTGCTACTACAGCAATGAAGAGTCCAATGTTTACTCTATCATTTTGTTAGATTTTAGAAAAAATAAATACTTATTTTGCCATTACATGTACAAATATAAGAATGAGCTAATTAAATGAACAATATATCCTTGAAATCCCAGGTCAGATTTTAACTTGTATAAACTTAAACTAATTTCCACATTGGCCCTCACTCCACTTAACTCTGCACACGCTGCTGCCTCAATCTACAGAGTGCAGGCTGCCCTCCCACCTTCCAGGGGAGGCTCTTCCCAGGCACCCTGCAAAGAACTGGCACTGCAGAGCCCTGCACCGTATTTGTGAGTAACCAGGCTCACCCAAGCATATTTAGTTGTCCATCTGCAAAAAGGCAAATGTGTTTGTAATTAAGAGTCCTTAGTTTACTGTATATAAATCAGGAAATGGGAAAGATACTGTTAAATGAAGACAGCTATCAAAGGATTTATTTTGCTTCCAATTAGGTTCATAAGGAAAAAGCCTTTTCAAAGACTGGTTTCTGTTGGATCTAACTAGATGCTCTCATTTGTTTCACAGGGGTCCAAAGATTACCCCTTCATTAGGGCAAAGTTAACTGAAATGGCTAATTTAAAACTCACTCCCCTATTCCGCAGATTTCCATCTTCCTTTTAACTGAGAGGATTTGCTGGTAGGTCATTTATCTTCTCTTACAGATGGTGCTGTTTAGCTTCTGATCACTTTGTAAACCGCATACACACTCAAAACCAAAGGATTTCAAGGAAATTTTATGATATGGAAACAAGAAAAAAATGGCAGTTTCATAATGGTGTTGATTTCTGTAAGACATCCTGCCACAGTCATCAGCTACCTATACTTTGCTCATTACAAACTCTTCCTTCATTTTACTTCTTTCCCTGTCCGTTTTGTATCCCAGACACAACACTTACAATTAAGCAATCACTCAGATAAAATAAGTATGGTCAGTATTTGACAAGGTAGACAGACCTCCGAGATGCTCTCCAGAAGCACTCTGGAAATTCACAAAGGGAAACTTGACATACAAGTTTTCTTTTCAAAAATATTTTTTTAAAAAATAATTTCTAAAAGTACCCTTTTTAAGGACAAGTACAAAACAGTAACTCACAGTATTCGTGGCTCTTATAATATTTTCTTACTTGAGAAAGCTTTTTTTTGTGCAAACTGTTTCAGAAGATTTCAATAAGGAAGAAAGCAGCTACTTCTGCAATCATAGATGAAGGAAGATAAATGCCACCCTGCTCTAATAAAATTCTACTAGAAGAATTCCTTCCACCTTCTCAGACTTGTCCCATCTCATTGCAACTTTTAACACACTTCCTGGTGCAAATGACTGAAGTTTGAGTGCTTTGGAAAGCCATCCTTCATTAACTCTACAGAGGCAGTAGCAGTACACAGTTTAAGAAAGATCTTTCTTCAGGATGTAAAGTTCTTGAGCACCATTCTAGGTAAACCATGTTGTTATTCATTGCATTAACAAACACAGCCAGTGTTATATACTTGTTCTTACCATACAATATGACATATACAATCACATATTACCTCTCTTCTCAAAACTATGATACCGAGACTGTCTCCCTTTCCGGAAAAAAAGGCCAAGTAGAAACATGCCAGTGTTGTTTTGCAGCCCTGTGCTATTTGCTTAAATCTCCATTTGTCGTGTTCCTTTGCCACCCCTTTTCTCAAGGCTGTATCTATCACACAGCTGTTCCACATTGAGTTGGGGAATTCATCTGGAGACTCAGGAAAGCAATAGATTACTCTTTCCAGCACTGCAAAGGCAAAGCTGAAAGGCCTTTATGCAGCACCTGCTGAGGGGACCTTTTACTGCTTTCATAATATGGAACAGGAGTTTGGCCCCAAGGGGAGGATCTCACTCTACACGGGCAAAACCCCAGGTTCTGCCTCATTATAGTTATTGGCCTACCAATTAACTTGCTTCCTGTGAGAGCTGGGAGGAAGGCATTTTGTTCATTGAGATATTCAGGCTGTATAGTTTGTGAAGTTTTTTTCACTTTAAGGACCATGTATGTCCTTAATTAGCATTTGTCACTAGCCATTCAAAACACTTTTCCTTGGCCAGATGCTATACAAAGCATCATGCCCTGCTTTTTACAGGTAGGTAAGCTGAGGCACAGGACGGGACGTGTCCCCAAGGCAATGCAGTGTGTCCATAACCCACCCCAGTTCTCAAGAGTCAAGGTACTGTGTACAATCTGCCTACACACAGTCTCTGATTGGCCAGGTACCAGATAACTATTTGTACTTGGTTTTAATAAGGAGTGTCAGAAATACTCATTCTTGAAATGTCCTTTGTTTGAGAATATATCTGGGATACCCAGTGCTGCGTGAGTTTAATCTAGATCATTTTAAATGCCTTTCAGGTGCATCATTGAGAGTCATCCACTAGGAATACCATCTGCAACAATAAGACATTCCCTTTGTAATGACTGTAAGAGTGGAAAAAAATCCATTAACAAATGTAAAAATGCCTGAAATAAAAGTTCTCCTTTAAACTGTAATGCCTGCAGGCTACTTAATATCAGCAGCACGTATGACGTAGCACATACCTAGAAAGTGTTAAACTGTGCTACTGTAGTAAAACTGTCAGCCTTGATTATTTAGAAGGTGTCTACCTGTAAGGTTCAGTTTTATTCCCTGTTGTTATTAGTACATCCCACATGTCTGATCACACTGGCCAATGCTCCACTCTGTTCATATTACACTTGGCTGCTGCTCCTGATTTATCTGTCACAGAGACAAAAGTTTGGCTTAGCCCTTCTTAACAACAAAGATTTATTCTTGATGGCATCCCTCTGCAGACAAATAAAATTCACATACACATTCCTCAACAAATCCAAGTTAATGCCACAAACATCAGCGTAGCACCCAAGACAGTGACTACTGGTTGTGATAAAAGATGGGTATCATGCAGGTGTTGCAGTTGATTTTAACATATAATAGAGTTGACATTGCATAAGCCGTGGCTTCCAAGCTCACTTGTTTGTTCCTGCCCACCACTTTTCTTCAAGTTTTTTCAGCTTTCTCTGCAGGCCCCATCTCATGCTTCACATCTGCAGCTCTTGTTTGAACTCAAGTCTAGCCCATATTTATCCCATGCTTCACTGAAAACAGGAATACTATCTAGTCAAGCTCTACACTGGAGTTAAACAATTTATACTACCTTCACACCATGACAGAAAGAACATTCATGCAATCTTTGTGTTTCTATAAAATATTAACATGCATGAAGCAATGCGGACTAGATTCTAAGCTCATTGTCCCCACTGGACAATGTAAAGTACTTTTCTTTAATGGAATTACTCTAGAATCTGTCCTTTCACAATCACTACAATAATTTTAAAGTTTAAGGGGAGCTTTGCCTGATTCAGAAGCTTTTAAAGCAAATTACGCTTTAAAAAAATGCAGTCTAGATTATCCTTGATGTGAACCCATAGCTGGGATTGTATAGCAGATTAATTAGAGTAGCCACATTTTTTAATAACATTTTGTACGCCTCAGAGACACAGAAAGATAAAGATTTAATTTGCTATGAATGGGCCATTACTAACTGTGAAATTGCTTGCTGTTATCTACAGCAGAGCTCTTTGTGGTCTAGTTGTATTTGTTCTGCATAATGAACAGAATGCCAGTGGTTTCCATCTACACACAACTCTTCACTTCAGGCACTTTGCAGATACGGCTGACTACCTTTACTAGTTAAAAATGGAGTTACCAGAGGCAAAGAAGATTTAGCGGTCAAAAACCAAGTCTGTGGCAGAGTCAAGAATAGAACTTAGAGCTCCTAAACTATACCCAAAGGCCTGTTTTAACCACTACACAGCACTGTGCTAGCAGGGTGCAACCACAGGTTGAGTTCTGCGCCAAAGGGAGAGTCTGTCTATAGTTCTGTCAGCTCCACTGTAGCTGCGTGCGCACACACTGTCAGGCATGTGTACATGCACATTACCTTCCCATCCCCCAAATCTTTATGGAGCTTTTCTTATGTGTCACGAGAGAATAAATGCCTGAGACATTATCTGCCCATTCCAGGAGTTCAGAGAATGTGTATGACATCATGGGCATGACTCCCCCACTAATCACATTACGTGCTGTTTAACTTAACACTGCTAAGCTTTGTCTGATAACACTGTAAATACCATTTTATTGTAAATTAGATTATACAAACCTCCTTAGAGTTTAGGTCAGTTCTTGTGTGAGGTTCTTGCTACCCCTCCTCTCTACTACCACAAACTGAATCTTTTTTGGCATCTAAGCCAGAGCATTTCTACAGAAGGAAGCACAAGAAGAAGGCAAACCCACTATCTCTTTCTAAGTCAGCACTGTAGATTGCAGTAAGTGGACATACATACATCTGTTCTTTTTCTCTTTCTTCCCTTGGAATAAAATCAATAGGTCTCAAAGCTGGCTGGGTTTCATTACAGTCTTCCTGTGAGGTAACATATACTTGAAACCTGTCATTTCTTTCTATCAAGCCTAAACTGAGTTATTCCAGTTGGTAGCCACTGTGTTCTTATCCTGGCCTTAAGTTTTCTGATTTGTTTACAAAGAAAGCTACAGAAGTGTTATTTTATTTTCATTTTTGCATTTTATTCTGTTTCCTCTAATGAAAGAACCAGATTCAAACTACATTAACTCATGGCCCCAGCACAATCTTCAAAGCAATTGATGCACTGATACTCCCCAGTTTCTGAGAAGGATATTTTAATTTTCATATTTTGCTGAGAATCCGAGAAGTTTCTAATCTTTTAGAAAACCTCAGAATGAGGATTTGCCAGCATTTTAAGACTACTGCATGACAAGATTCCCCCATTACTCTTCCTTAATTTTATCAAGGATATAAATACCTGATGCTATTAAAGCAGAGGTTTGAGTACCCAGACTCCTGAGCTGGGCTCAACTCTGCATTTCTGTCCTCACTACTACAGCTGACACCAGCTCTCAGTGTCAACCTGAATTCTGCTTCCCATCCACGGGTAAAACTCTGAGGCTCATGATGCTTCAGACAGAGCTATATCACCCAGCACCAGAAGTAGCATCTCTCAACACCAAAACAAGGCTTTGATTTTTGATGTTGGAACCGCTTCTCAGGAGAGATACATACCAAGCTTTCATGCCTTCCCCACCTCCCATACCTAGGATACATAATCCTATCACAATTAACTGAGAAATAAAACATAAGTGAGGTTCATCCTTCCTCAACACGAAGAACCACACAAGGCACTTCTCTTTCACTTACAGGATCCCCAGACAAGAAAGTCTTTGCAGCCAGCTCACTCCATACTTTTTGCTCTGGGCCCTGTACATCCTTTGGGTAACTTTCTTGCAAGACATGCTACTAAGGAATGCAGCAGCTCACAACAGAAATGCAAGACAACCTAGGTGACTCTGCAAACCAAAGCAGGGCTAACACAAGTGCTAGTAAGGCACCAGTTAACTGCACTGAAGAGAGATTCTCATCTCCTTGAGCAAACCACCTGCACCTTGCACTCCTACGTGTTCCCATCTGGAAAAAGGCAACAGCAATGCTACACAAACACAGCAAAGTAAAATAGTCATTTTGAGATCTCACATGCAGCTTCATCTACCTGAACTGTGATTACTAAACACTGCATTTAGGTAAGGTTAATGCTATAGAAACTGCATTCTGTTCATTCCTGATTATTCATGATAGATTTAAATGAAATTCATGTTCTAAAACTCAGGTAGCTGTCCTGAAAGGAAAAACATCTCACCCTGAAGGAGGTTAATGCACATTTTGATGGGTGTCAACCAGATGCAAGCAAGATTGTGCTCTCTTCAATATTACCTCCCTATCACTTGTCTGCTTGAATAGTCGTTTTCATAACCAGTTAGTTCCTCTCTCCACAGAGTTATAGTGATGAAGCAACATGATCTGTAGGGTACTTGGTTGCTTGACCATGGAATACTCATACAATTAACATTTATCTAGTCAAGTTTGCAAAGTGCCTGGCTGCTTTTTTGACAACAGAAGAATAATGCTGTATTTTAATTAACTAATTAATTAGAGAAAAGAGCAAACCTAGTAAGGTATAAAGAACTTGTGTACAGGAAAAAAAATAATTGCAGAATTAGCAAAAGGGGTTATTTACATTTCTAAACATCTTTATGAGTTTTCTTGTAAGCATACTATACAAATTCATCCAATGCTATGTAAATGAACTTGAGTAATGTTACTTATCTGAACCATTACCAGTTAAGCTGAATCAGTTACACCATCAAAAATGCCAAAACTATAGCCTTTTAACATAATTAGGAAAAGGGGTTTTAAATTTTTTTATATCTTTCCTGTTTCTGTCCCTCTGTCCTTTAGTTTAGGATGTTCCACCTCATCACTCACTTGTAGAATAACTCTGAGCTCAGACTTTATAACTTCGCCTCACACACTAATACATTTCAGTTCTAGTTCTCCAGCAAGAGAACCAGTCTTGTTATCCTTGAAGAGAAAGACAGAGAAGTTCAGCTACTGGGCCAAAAATCCCAGAGCAACTTAACTTGACCACAGAAAACTATGAACTCTGTTCCAATGTGCAAATCTGTGCCTCAGTCTGAACAGTTCACAGTACCAAGAGCTGACTGAGGTATTCAAAAAACGCTCCCAGGGGATGAGGTGATAGCAAGAAAGCTCAATGAATCTTTGTATCCAAGTTTAATACAAAAATCTACAGCCTTTTTTTCGCAAGGAGAATGAATTTAAGGCAGCAGCACAGATGAAAATAACAAAATTATATCAGGATTAATTGATAATCCCCACAGGTACCCCATGGGAAATTGCCAGACTATTAACAATGGTATGAAATGTAGCTCATAAACAAGCCTTATTGCAAGAAGCATGAGAGACTGTGTGACATAACTGGTGAAAAGACCATAACAAGAGAAATAGACGTTCCGCTTCAGTGATGTAGGGGGCTCCCCAGTGGACTCTGAATAAGGTCTGTGATGTGACTACTGCTGTCTCATGTTTCATAAGTGATCTGGAAATGCTGCAGGTAGGTGCCTGATGATACAAAGCCATCCCTAAAAATGAAACCTAAAATTTAGTCAGTGAGTGGGTGTTAAAATAGTAATTTCAATTCAAAGTTCATAAATGAAAAATAATGTAGGAGGAAAAAGCCCTTCCAACTGCACTTTAAATTAGCCATTACCAGTCCTGAAAGAAATGCTGGAGAAGTGGGTAGTTCTCTGAAAAGATCAGCAATTGACACTGCATTTGGAAAAAACCACCCCATTGGGAATTTTTAGAAGAAGGAGAGAAAAAAAAGCAGAAAATGACATTATTCCCCTACCAAAATCCATAGTGTGCCCACCTCTTCAATACTGAGCATGGTTTCAGCAACTGTGGAAATACAAAGCTATGGAAAGGGCAAGAACAATGGTGTACCAAAGCCACACAAGAGATGTTAGAAAGCCTTAGTATGGGGAAAATCTAAGCAAGTCAGAGCCTTTCAACCTGAAAAACAAGGAAAATAACAATTAAGTTCTAGACAAGATGTTACAGCATGGAAAAAGTAAACAGCAACTATTATATTAAAGTAATCTCAACAGAAAAAATAGGGCACCAACTCAAACTGGCAGGCAGCATGCAGGTTCAAAAGTAAATAAAAGGAAGTTCATTTTCACACAATAACTAATGATGTTGTGGAACTCTCTGCCACGGGATGTTACGGCAGCCAAAAATACAAGTGGGTTTCAAAAAAACAATTAGCCAATTTTATGGAAAAAGGTCCATCAAGGAATATCAAAAACAACATGATACAGCTGCAGCCTCCAGCTCAGAAAGGTCTCTAAACCAGAAACCACTGGAAGCTGGGAGAGTTTACCAAAGGAAGTATCACTCTATACTCGTACTGTTTTCTATACACAAGTTATTAGCCGTTATCAAGAGGCAGGATATGCGGCTAGACAGACCTTTGCTGTGACTCTTTTTTATATTTGGTCAATACTGAGTGATGCCGATAGAAACATATACCCCTCTGTGGTCACAGATAATTCTGCAAAAGGCTGCTATAGTTAAAAGTGCACACTTAGAAGCGTAACACAATAAACGACAGCAGGTTTTATTTGAGGATGACTAGAACTGGCTTATGTGTTTCCTTAGGTATGTTCTGAGCCTATGCTTTCCAGAGAGGAGTTATGTTGTTATCATCCTTTTTATTACTTAACTATAGAAAAAGAAACAAATCTAGAAGAACCAGTTCCAAATTTCAGCTGAAAGCCACACAATAACTTACATCCTGATGACTGAGAACTTCTTAGCTTAAGAAACTCTGGTAAACTATTGATGTAACCGCTTGTAAAGTTTTTTGAATGTGGTCCTGCTGTACAGGTGCTTTAAAACATAGATTAAATCTTCTGGCTATGCTGGTCTAGGATAAAATTTGGAGTCCCGGTAAGCCTTCAACAATAGAGTTAAACAGTCCTTTAAGATCTTGTTCCTTACAGACTCCAGCATCCTAAACATGATTTGCAACCTCAACAGCCTTCTTTTCTTCTTCTTCTCCATCAGTGAAAACAGTGGAGGAAGTGACTCACTTCTACCTCAGCCCCCCATCACCCCTTAGCAGCTATGAGCCTATGAATCTGATGACAAGCTGCTATAACTTGTATACAGCCCCTTGATTCAACAACTGGGAAGGAAATGCTGCTGTCCTGGCATGAAATTACAGCATGAACTACAACACAAAAGGTACATGCACGATAGAAATACTGTGGAGAGAAAAATTGTGCATCAATCAGCAGCCACATGGCAAGTTGCACTGGTGTGTAATACACTGAGGGGTAGAATTACACAGGTACACATTCTCTGGTACACTTGGCCAAATACCGAAGGCCTAATGACTCAATAGCCCTGTAATTCTAGCCCAAATCCCAAGAAAAACAGTTACGAATGGAGACAACTGTAATATGCACCGCTTTACCCCAATAAAGAAACCTTCCCCTTTCAGCATCTAGTAATTGGAGATGTGTTACCATGTAAACTATTTGAGTCAGGACTCAAACCTGTGCTTAGCCGTGCCACACAAAGGTGGAATTTTTCAGGGAGAATATGTACCTGCAATTTTCAAATGGGACAGAACCAAGGAAGAACTGCACACGTGAGAGTCAACAAAGCTCATATGTGCGTTTGCACGTGCTTGTCTATAACTTGTTGCCCTAAGGACTACAGATCTTAGCTACAGCAATTCCTTCCAAATGGGGGTTCTTGTGAGACAGAGATGAACTAGAACGATTCTGCTTCACTTGTTAATCCACATGGGGATTACTAAAAACAGCAGATCCATGTTCGACAGCAAAATAAACAATAAGTAGAAAAGGTGGGTCCCTTCTCCTTTGGAAATCACACAGTTTATTTAGGCAGCTGATCCCAAGACCCTGGTAGGCAAGTTTGGAGCTTTGTCCTTAGATCCTTACCTTCGTTCTGCCACCAATTCTAAACTTGCCACAAAAGTATATACCTACTTCTGTACGTTGGCTGAAATTCTGTTGCCTCAATCTCATTGCCCTCTACAAGACAGAGTAGTGAGATTCCTCAGGTCAAGGACCCTGGTTTCTTATGCACTTCTTAATGTGGTATCCAGCACAAAGAGGGTCTAGGGCCTGGAAGTGGTACTACAGGAGATGATAATAATAATAATAACTTAAGTAAAAATAATCAAAGATAAAAAACAATAAATCATCATCTGCTCTCCTTAAGAAAATTTGTTTATTCTCCCCTTCACTAAAGAGGTTGCCCTATTCATCTGCTGGAAAACGCCAAACATTCCTTGCACGTGTGGCACAGATGGCTGCCACACAAAACAAGGCAGAAGGGCTCCCCACACGTGCAAGGAGGACACGTCTGGTGTCCGGGATTTACAGAAGCTTGGTCAGAGCTACTACTCCAGCAGGGCTGCTACGCATCCAAAATCCCAAGCAAATACAGAAAGCCATCAAATGAACAGCATCTCTTAGTGGAAGAAGAGTCTGAGGAATCAGAGATGCACAGTGACCTTAGTTGTGAGTTTTAATTCATCAGTATACTTAATTGTTTTGAGATCCCAGGGTAGGAAGTGCTAAGGAAGCAGAGGTATTATTTGTTAAAGCTCAAGGCTTTGTTGTTTCTTTATCCTCAGATATTCTTCATGTCTGATTTTTCATTCATGATCACTGCTACTTCAAAATTTTTTTCAGTCAACTCGATCTTTTCTTTACCAAATGGAATTGCTCCAGGCAGTTTATGCAGTATCTAGATTTGCTCATTTCTAATTAATTGCTTTTTATTATTTTTTTAATTAATTTTTATTAATTTGATTTTTATAGCCAGATGTCAAATGCGGCTATTCTTCATGAATAGTAAGCATTTTGCAAACAAATACCATTAATATTTTCACTACCTTGCTGAACATGCTCTTCTACAGTGCATGGGCAGGGGCCTGTGAGGTCTATTTTAACAAACTGAGTATAAATATCATTGCTAATTCTTCTGTAAATTGAAAGGCAGAGTAGCTTGGCAGTAACCATTTCAGTTCCCAAGGTAGTCAACGCAAGCTGTAATCAAAGAACCAAACTGGGGAAACTGCCTGAAATGAAACAAAGCAGAGTAAAAAATTAATTCTGTAAGACAATATGTTCCGTGAAACAAATTGTCCAGAGATTTCTGCCCTCCTTCAAGAAATTATTGAGTGCAGAAATGGCTTCTATGTAACACACACAAAAAAATCATTACATGTATATCTTCTTTTGAAGGAGTTATTCTGGCTGTAAGTATCTAAAATACATATTTCCTTTTCTTCAAACAGTACAGGATAGAAATCTCTCCTTTTTCCTCAGCTTAGTAAAAACATAAATAAACCAGGAAATTAAAGACCGAGAAAAGAGAAGAGAAAGCTACCTTTTCTGCATCCTGTTGTGCTTAAATAGAACATGTTGTACCAGCGTGTACAACTTCTCAATAAAATGTATTGCAGACACTTCAAAAGCTGACCATAATCATGAGAGTTAAGTGAGGAATGTCAGCTTGGATGAGGGGATTTCACTGCTTTTGTTACACATTAGTTGAGCACACAGGTTTGTGGGTTTTACTTTATCTTGGATTTTACTTTAATGTAATCGAACTTTGTTACCTTTTGCAGTATCCTAAGTGTTCCTGTAAGTGCTGTGTGGATTTGGGTTTACGGATATTTTAACAGATCCAGAGGCTATTGAAGTCAGAGGGAGAAGCCCCTGCAGCATTTGGCTAGTCCTTCCATGCAGAACCGTTTTCCCCTCTCTCTTCTTGAATAGCCCAAGGATCAAGCTTCAGGTATGTTCAGAAATAAAGTGACTGCTGTGAATCCAGAGGCAAAACCCCACACTTAATGCAGCAAAACCAGGCTTTACAGCAGAATATATTTGATTGCAGTAGGACCCATTCACACTATACAAACTCCAGGCGTGAAATTCACAGCACTTGAAGGATTATGTCCTTAAAACAGTTCTGGGTTTGGGGTGTCCAGCCCTTGTGTCCGAGTCCCCTCCCTCCTTCTTGAACCTCTGTCATTTTCACCAAGGCACAGTTAATTTCTGCCGGTTTTCTCATCGCACCTAAGTCTTCCCATAGACACTACAGAAATAAAATCATAATCTTTGCAGCAGGATGCTCGAACCTATCTCCACGTCACCACACGTGATAAACAAATAGCCAACAAACACACTTCTGTGGGTTTTACTACCTCCAGAGCAGACATATTACTATAAGAAAAAACATGGGTTTAGGTTTCACGTGTGAAGTTCTGTATCAAATACAACCTTTTTACAGTCACACCTCTGACAGGAACAACTACCCCAGCCCCCAGCTGAAAACAGATTCCTCACCTGCTGCAGAACCAGGTGTGGGTGTTCCACATCGGAATATCACGATTTTCTTCAGAGCGATGCCCAGGCCTGCCAGGAAAGGAGGCTGCATGCCGCGGCCCTTTGAACCCACCATCTGCGGTGGGTGTGGGGAGAAGCACCTTGCTGCAGGGCAGAGACCCACTGGGGGCAGACCCACCATGGGGTGGAGAATCACTGAGGGAAGACAGACCTGCTGAGGGAAGGGACCTGCTGCAAGAAGCCTTCCTGAGGGGAAAAACCCATGTGAGGGGAGAGAGAACCCATGTGAGGGGAGAGAGAGAGAACCCTGAGAGGGGAGAGAGAACCCTGAGAGGGGAGACGATCCCCAGTGATGGGAGAACCCTGAGAGGGGAAAGAGAACCCCAGGGAGGGGAGAGAGAACCCTGAAAGGTGAGAGGAAACCCAGTGAGGGAAGAGAGAACCCTGAGAGGGGAGAAGAAACCCAGTGAAGGGAGAGAGAACCCTGAGAGGGGCGACACCAAGTGAGGGAAGAGAAAACCAGTGAGGGGAGAGAAAAGCCCAAGCAACAATAAGAGAAGTCCACAGAGGAGTAGAGAGAACCCCAGGGTGGGGAAAGACCCCAAGTGAGGGAGAGAAACCCTATGAGGGGAAAGAGAACCCCAGTGAGGGCAGAAACACCATGTGAGGGAGAGGAACACATGTGGGGGGGGAGAGGAAACCTTGTGAGGGGAACAGAGAACCCCAGCGAGGGCAAAAACACCATGTGAGAGAGAGAAGACCCCCGTGAGGGGAGAGAAGTCCTGTAAGGGAGAGAGACCCCAAGTGAAGGAAGAGAACCCTTGTGAGTGGAGAGAGAACCCTGAAAAGGGAGAGAGACCAGTCTTGGGAGAGAGCCCAAGCGACGATGAGAGAAACCTGTGAGGGGAGAGAAGGTCAATGAGAGGGAGAGGAACCCCAGTGAGGGGAGAGACCCCAAGTGAGGGAGAAAGATGCCCTGTGAGGAGAGAGACCCCCCAGTGAGGGGTAGACAAGCCCTGTGAGGGCAGAGACCCGTGTGAGGGGTAGCTGCCACCGGGGCACCCTCTGAGCGGCGACCCCCGCGTCCTCTCGTCGGATCCCCTGAGGGGCTCCAGCTCTGCCCCAGCTCGGGGGCAGTTTTTGGGGGGTCGCCCTCGGTTCTTTCCGTTCAGGGACGCGAGCAGCAGCGCCGCCTGGCGGTCAGGGGGAGCCTCCCCCATCCCCGCTGGTGCCTCCCGAGCCCCCGTGTCAGCGGCGCCCGCAGCTGCCCAGCCCGGGCCGGGCCGAGCGCGGAAACACCTGTTCCCAACATGGGGAGGTGGGGAGGGAGCCTCCCTCGGCGCCCGCAAACCCGGCGGGATCGCTTCTCAGAGGGGGAAGAAAAAAAATATCGCTTTCAGCTTTTACACATTCCTCTGGGGAAAAAAAAATTAAAAAGGCGTCTCGAGCGCTCGCCTCTTGGAAGGGGCAGGAGGTCTGGAGCACAGGGGGGGCTGGGAGAGGCTGAAGGAATGGGGGTTGTCCAGCCTGGAGGAGGCTGAGGGGAGACCTCATCGCTCTCTGAGCTCCTGAAAGGAGGTTGTGGGGAGGTGGGTGCTGGGCTCCTCTGCCGAGGAACAAGTGATAAGAGCAGGGGAGACGGCCTGGAGTTGTGCCTGGGAGGTATAAGCTGGATATCGGGAAACGTTCCCTCTCCGAAGGGTTTCTCGGCGCTGGGCCCGGGGCAGGGGGGGAGCCCCCGGCCCTGCAGGGCTTCGGGAGCCGGGGAGGCTCGGGGACGCGGTGCAATAACGCGCCGGGGCGGCTGGACTCGAGGATCTCCAAGATCTTTTCCCAACCCAACCACTCTGAGCATCTCACGTGTTATTTTTGCACCGTTCTGGGGGGGGGGAATCGAGCCAGCCCGACCCGTCCCGCACCCCGGGGGCGGGCGGGCTCCCTTCTGCGGAGATTTTCCTGCCTNAAAAAAAGCCGTAGCCAAAGGGGATGCCAGCGAGGTGTGGCTTGCATTTAAATATCCAATATGTCAATGTAAGGGGAGTGCGTACGTATATAAAGTGGAGTTGGCGGCGGGGCGCGGGACACATCCCGGCATGGGAGGCGGGCTCTGAGGGGCTCTGCGCCCCCATGGCCGAGGTGGGCGGCCTCCTGGGCGCGCTGGACCCCGAGCTGCACGGCTTCCCCGCCGCCCTGCCCCTGGCCGACTCGCCCGGCTTCCTCAACGAGCGCCTGGGGCAGATCGAGGGCCGCCTGCAGCGGGGCTCCCCCACCGACTTCGCGCACCTCAAGGGCATCTTGCGGCGCCGCCAGCTCTACTGCCGCACCGGCTTCCACCTGGAGATCTTCCCCAACGGCACCGTGCACGGCACCCGCCAGGACCACAGCCGCTTCGGTAAGCGCCGCCAGGTGCCCCGGCCCCTCCCGCGTCGGCGAGTCCAACCGGCTGCCCCTAAGCCGTGTCCCGCAGCGCCTCGGCTGCCCGTCTCTTACACCCCTCCAGGGACGGGCGCTCCGCCGCCTCCCTGGGCAGCCTCTGCCCCATCACCCTTTCGGTGAAAATTTTTTTCCTGATGTCCGGTGCGAACCTCCCCTGGCGGAGCTCGAGGCCGTTCCCCCTTGTCCTGTCACCTGTCGCTTGGGAGAAGAGCCCAGCTCCCTCCTCTCCGCACCCTCCTTTCAGGGAGTTGTAGAGAGCGATAAGGTCTCCCCTCAGCCTCCTCTTCTCCGGGCTATAATTAAGGATATAATCAAGGCTCCTAAGGTCTCCCCTCAGCCTCCTCTTCTCTAGGCTATAATTAAGGATATAATCAAGGCTCCTAAACAAATGTGCTCACTCCGCAGCGATGCAGGGGGTTTATGTCCAATTTCCTACTCTGCCGGCCCTTTTGCAGGTGCACAGAAACGTGCTTTAGCATGGGAAAGAAAAACTAAATGAAAAAAGAAAATTTTATTAAAAAGGGCGCCGGGGAGGTGGCCGGCTCCGGTTGTGCCTCTGAAGTTAGCGGGGAGGAGGGAAAAGAAAGGAGAAAGCGTGCTGGCAAAAGAAATTCCTAAGTCTTTTGGGACTTGGGATTTATTCGGGTTTTGGCCTCCACAGATATTTGGGAGCTGGTTTACTTGCCTGAATTTCATTAGAAGAGCGTCTTCCCCAAAGCGGGCAGGGATCACTTGGCTGGATGGGTGTCAGAAATTCGGTTTGGGAGGCTGTTGGAAAGGAAAGGGGAAGCTGCAGAGGGGGAGATGCTTAGGAGTCCTCAGAAAGAGAGGAGAAGATGGAACAATAGGTAGAGCACTGTGGATTTACCTTGCCACTGGGGATACAGCAGGAAGACTGCGGTGCCCGTATCAGTGTCACACCAGAACAGGGATCTCTAGTGAGACTGTATGTAAGCTTCCAAAAATGCATCCCAAGCCACAGCCTAAGAAGTTCAGTAAGTTTGAGCACAGCTAAGAAAAATTCCCACTGCTTCAACATCTGGTGCAGGTGTCTGTGTAAGCTATCAACAAGTCCCATGCCAGTGATCTCAGCTATGTTGTCAACAGGTTGCTAGAAGTGCTCGCAAGACATTTTATAGTTTTCAAGTGATTTAACTCCTCTGTGAAAGAAATTTTTTTTTTTTTTTTTTTTTTTTTTTTTTTTTTTTTTTTTTTTTTTTTTTTTTTTTTTTATTCTTTCATAACATTTAGACTTTTTAGTTATTTTTTACAATTCACT
>WAAB01001186.1:0-57691 GCA_013389865.1 Piaya cayana
CTTCCAACCCAAACCATTCCAAGCTTCTGCTGTTACCAAAAGTGGAATATCTTTTATTTAAGCTGAAGTAGAATTAGGTCCTATCTAAGTAATTGTACTCTTTAAAAGACAGAATGTCCCTCTGATAGCATGCTTTTTTTGAAACAATTTTCTTTTCATATACTGTTCATTCTTTGAAGACGATAATGTCTTGTGTTTGGTGTGATCTGTGCTGAACAGACGTGTCTTCTCTAATGACCTCTGTTTGCAGCCTTTCCCCATCTGCAAGACAAGGTCAGGCAGGGCTGGCTCCCAAGTTCTGAATTAACAAGAGATTTGATTGTTGTGAAGTTGATAATTCCATTCAAATGAGTCCTTGTAAAGTAACAGAATATGTATAGGATTTCTGGGGAAACTTGTACACGTGCCTGTGAATGGGAAATGCATCCTGTAACCAGCGCATGTGTGGCTGCACGCTGTTGCTGTGAAAAGCCAAACTCAATAATCAATGCCAATTTGATTGTTGAGTAAGGTATTCTTTCATGCAGCCCTGGGCGTGCAAAGGATCTGCCCACCAAATGTGCATTAGGCTCTCAAAGCTGGTTATGTGATTTCTATACTTGTTAAAATATTCATATTCATATAGATTCTGGGAAACATGTCACATATTCTTTTTTATTTTGGAATAGGTGTGTCTATTATAGTCAGTTCTCAGAATTTATTTACCTAAGTTTCTTCCCTTTGGCGCATGTGCTCTGCCGTCTGGGGGTTTTCTTCAGGGGGTTCTGTATGAAGGCCATAGATCTTCCTCATAGCTGAACTTTTCAACTCTCCTTCTTGCACATGCTCTTAGGTTGCATCTGGTCCTAGCTGTCTCTTCTTTCTCTTATAACTGCACTATCCGTGTTATACAGTCTTATTCTTTCCCATTCTTTCTACTGGCAGCCTTGTTAAAAGTCCTTATTTAAGCATAAGTATCAAGGCACAGGCTAGCTAAAAGTTATTATTCAAGCTAATCCTACAATTTAGTTCTAAAATCGCAAATATGTACATAATATTCAAATATATAATAAATTAGCAGCTTATAACAAGTCACTTCTTCCTTCAGCGTGATTGANCCCCCTTGAAGCCCTCCTCTGGACCCGCTCCCACAGCTCCATATCCTAATGCTGGGAACTCCAGAACTGGACACAGCACTCCAGGTGGCAGTAACTAACTACTCCTTGCATGCCACCCCCGACGCCGGGCGCGGAGCTGGGAGCCGGCGGGGCAGTTGCAGGCAGACAGGACCCTCAGTGGGTGCCTCCACCCACCACCAGGAGCCACTTCCAGGGGCGCTACGGCGGCCGCGCCGGGACACACCGCGGCGGGGCGCGCGCACATGGAGCGAGGTCGGAAGTTCGGAGCCGCGTTTCCTGCCTCGGGCGCGCCGGGGCTATGGCGGCGGCGGCGGCGTTGCGGGTGGGCCGGGGTCTCGGCCTCAGCCCCCGTGGCTGCCGTCGGCTGCACGCGCCGCCGCCAGGGTCCCCCGGAGCGCGGAGCCCCTTCGACCGCCGGCTGAAGCGGAAGCAGAAGAACTGGGCAGCGTTGCAGGCCGAGCCCGCCAAGTGCGATTACCTGCGGGAGGAGGTCGGAGGCGGGAGGGAGTACGGCCGGGCGGGGGGGCGCGGGGCCGGCCTTTCCCTGCCCCGCACTGACCGGCAGGCTTTTCTCTTAGGTGGGCGGCAGACTGGCGGACAGAGTGTTCGACATCACTCGGTAAGGCCCTCGCGGGGACCTGGCGTGGGAGCGCCCCGCTCTCCTCGCAGCGGAGACCCAGGGAGGGAGCGCCGCCCGTTGGGGTCGGGAAGGGCGCTTGGGAGTAAGCAGAGCTTCATGCGGTACCAGGAGTTATCGTTAGAAAAAGTGGAATACAAATTATTTAACCCGAAGTAGAGTTAAGTTTCACATAACCAATTGTATTTTTTTAAAAGTCGGGCAGAAAACAAAGGTGTGTAGTGGTAGGACTTAGGGCAGTGGGTCTGAACTGGAGAGGGACAGATTTTGACTAGACATAAAGAAGAATCTTCCCTTCACCATGAGAGTGGTGAGGCAGTGGTGCAGGTTGCCAAGGGAGGCTGTGGCTGCCCCATCCCTGGAGGGGTTCAAGACCAGGGTGGATGGAGCNCAGACGTGTCTTCTCTAATGACCTCTGTTTGCAGCCTTTCCCCATCTGCAAGACAAGGTCAGGCAGGGCTGGCTCCCAAGTTCTGAATTAACAAGAGATTTGATTGTTGTGAAGTTGATAATTCCATTCAAATGAGTCCTTGTAAAGTAACAGAATATGTATAGGATTTCTGGGGAAACTTGTACACGTGCCTGTGAATGGGAAATGCATCCTGTAACCAGCGCATGTGTGGCTGCACGCTGTTGCTGTGAAAAGCCAAACTCAATAATCAATGCCAATTTGATTGTTGAGTAAGGTATTCTTTCATGCAGCCCTGGGCGTGCAAAGGATCTGCCCACCAAATGTGCATTAGGCTCTCAAAGCTGGTTATGTGATTTCTATACTTGTTAAAATATTCATATTCATATAGATTCTGGGAAACATGTCACATATTCTTTTTTATTTTGGAATAGGTGTGTCTATTATAGTCAGTTCTCAGAATTTATTTACCTAAGTTTCTTCCCTTTGGCGCATGTGCTCTGCCGTCTGGGGGTTTTCTTCAGGGGGTTCTGTATGAAGGCCATAGATCTTCCTCATAGCTGAACTTTTCAACTCTCCTTCTTGCACATGCTCTTAGGTTGCATCTGGTCCTAGCTGTCTCTTCTTTCTCTTATAACTGCACTATCCGTGTTATACAGTCTTATTCTTTCCCATTCTTTCTACTGGCAGCCTTGTTAAAAGTCCTTATTTAAGCATAAGTATCAAGGCACAGGCTAGCTAAAAGTTATTATTGAAGCTAATCCTACAATTTAGTTCTAAAATCGCAAAATATGTACATAATATTCAAATATATAATAAATTAGCAGCTTATAACAGATCACTTCTTCCTTCAGCGTGATTGGTGGAGATCACTCCCTCGTGTTGCCCAGGCCTGATTAAAGGATGCTTCCTTTCTAAAACTTCCAAACTGAGTCTTAGAGAGTTTATTTGCCAGCATTTTCAGTATCAAATATAGTATATTTAATATGGTCTCTGGAGCCCTCAGTTCAGGAAGGACATGGACCTGTTGGAATGGGTCCAGGGGAGGGCAACAAAAATGATCAAAGGCCTGGAACACTTGTAAAGAGAAGCTAAGAGAGTTGACGTTTTTTTCTACTTGGAAAAGACTCCAAGACCTTATTGTGACCTTTCAGTACTTAAAGGGGGCTTATGAGAAAGATGGGGAAAACTTTAGCAGGGTCTGTAGCAGTAGGATAAGGGGGGATAGCTTAAACTGAAAGAGGAGAGGTTTAGACTAGCTATTAGGAAGACATTTTTTACACTGAGGGTGGTGAAACACTGTAACCCACAGAGGTGACAGGTGCCCCATCCCTTGAAATATTCAAGGTGAGGTTGGATGCGGCTCTGAGCAGCATTAGCTAGTTGAAGATGTCCCTGCTCACTGCAGGGGGGTTGGACTAGACCCATGGAAGGTCCTTTCCAACTCAAACCTTTCTTTGATTCTGAAAGTTAAAGTAGGTGAAGTCTTGATTATGTTTTATGTTGCTAAACTTGTCATTTAGAACATTCCCGCTTGCCTTGGACGTTGGATCTGGAAGAGGTTACATAGCTCAACATCTAACCAAGGTACTGGCTCTTCATACTGAAAAACATTTCAAATAAGTACATATTTATTCCTCTATTATAACTTACAACAGTCTTATCATCTTGATCAGGTAAATCTCTTCCTTCCCTCCATTCCCATAACTGAAGCCCAAAGGTGTGTGTTGTGCAGACTCTGACTGTTGTCACTTGAAGACCAAGACCAGTAGCACAAGGGAAGCTCTGTTGTATGACAGCCTTGAGTGAAGATATGCATGTTTTTCGATCAGTCTTTTTAGGACACACGTAGTTGGTTAGAGAATTATCCTATGGAGTCTTCTAAATGATGATTAGGTTAACCTTCACGAACCATACCATAAGTAAAAGTGGTTCATTGGCTGTTAATCCATACTTTATATCTGACTGAACCTAAACCTAAAAATGCAGAATGTGTTTTCTGTTATCACTTTAACTTTAGCTGTTCTTCCTAGGAGTAATTATGAAATACTATGTTGGGGAAAAAATTGCTTTCTGCTTTATGTAAAGTTTTATCAAGTGTTACGGAGATTGCTTCCAGCTTAATACAGATATGTGTAGACATTTTAAAAAATTGCTGGTGTCAACTTACAAAACAACTTAAATCTCTGATAGACTTAAAAAATTTTATTTCAGGAAACTGTTGAAAAACTTATCCAAGTTGATATTGCAGAAAATGCTTTGGTAAGTAGCTTTCTGAATGATAACGTGCTTAAATTCTCTGATGCAGGAAAACCAAAGTGGTGAGTTTCTGATGTCTTTTTCTTCTAACCTAACATTAGAAAAATGCTGTAGAATCTGAAATCCCTACAGTCAGCATTGTAGCTGATGAGGAGTTCCTTCCTTTCAAAGAAGATACATTTGATCTTGTTGTTAGCAGCTTAAGGTATGTATTAATAAGTTATTTACATTTTATTTTTTGGATAAAGATGTTAACGATGTTAGTTAACTATTTGGGAGTAACTTTAAGGAGAAAAAAAAGAGAAAGATAAATAGTGTATTAAACAGCAGTGAGTCATGCTGTATGAAATGTACTTGCTTTTTTGATATGAGTACATGAGTACATTTTAGGGAAGACTGCTCTTCTGATAGTTCTTTTATTTTTGGTTTGCTTTCCTTCGAGATACATGTAACTTCTCTCTTCCCTGTGCTTAGTCTAGCTAGTTACCAGGACTTGAATCTTCTTTGAATAAACTTTAGGATTTATTCGTTATCATTTTAGGCAGGCATTTCAGAACTTTTGTGGCCTGAGAAACTAGTTTGTTGCTTTTGCTTCTGAATGCTTAGATGATGTAACAATTTATTTGCATCCTTATATTTTATTTAATATGCCATTATAAAATGTACATTTCTGTTATTTCAGTTTACATTGGGTAAATGACCTTCCTAAAGCTTTTAAAGAGGTAAGAAACTTACAATACTAAAAATTAACACTTGCTCTTACCTACATTCAACGTGCTCTGTACTTGCAGATCCTTAAATAAGAGACACAGAAACAGCTTGTGTTGCACACAAGTATTTTTCACAGTATTTTTGGCAGTTTGAGGAGCATCAGTTGATATTCCCACTGATTTACTGTTCCATGTTAATTTGGAGTAGTCTCAGCAGCTGAGATCATTGTAACTAATGTAAACTGAGACAATGCTGTCGATTCTATTGTGCTAGCTCTTCTAACTAGTAGTGCAAGAATTTTCTAAATCTAACTTTTGCAGAACTGGTTTATGGAACTAGTATTATTTTTGTCTTGACTAATTGTTTTTAAATTCTACTTTCATCAGACAAAAACCCTTTTATTTTTTAAATAAAACAAATCCTAGTTAAGGACAGAAAACTGAAACTGTTGATGAAAAAATAGGATTTGGGATTGTTTCAGCTCCTTCCCGCTCACGAAAACTTGTTTCAGATCAGCTAACTTGAGAGGAAGAGCAAGGACTATTTTAACCAGTTTGCTGTTTTTCATTTATTTCAAATTGGTCAGTCATTGCAGTGATATTCTGTCAGCTGTTGGTACGAAGACGAAGAATACTTTGCTGTAAAGGAAACAATAAAAATAGAAACCAGAATTCCTTCAGTACTTAAAAAAAAGAGGGAAAAAAAAGGCTTGTGGGGAAATATATCATTTTCTCTGGAGTTTAAGTGTTCTGTGGAGTGTCAAATATTTTTACTACCGCAGTAAAAATAACCGATGCATCGTAGTGCCCCACAAATGGGAAGGTACTAGAATTCTTGTCCAATTTCCATTGTGTATGCTCATTTCTTGCTTTGGGACTGCTGGTTTTAAGTAATGGAATCTGCCTTCAACTGCTTAAATTTCTTACCTGTCAGTTACAGGCTTCTTTACTAGCACAGAAAAGGTAGCTTGATTAATACTTAATTAAACACCAGTTTAAGAGATTTTAGTTTCAAATCACTAAGGGGAATTGTTTGAAGCTTTTGCTGTCTTGTTAGCCTGATTATCTAATACAGCTCTTTGGGTACCTAAACCAGGGATCATTGCCAGCTCTCAAGAAAAAATGAAAGCATGAATCAGTTTTCCTTTTCAGGGGGAATGGGGCTGGGACTTAGCAGAAGAGAAAGCAGCTCGTCAGCCTTGGCATTTGAGTCATGATGTTGCTATTCTGGCTAGTTAAAAATAGGTAGGGGTGGACAGAAGAATTACATTACCCTGTCCTGTGTTCAGATGTGCAGAGGTCACTACTGAAAACTAAGTTCTCCAGTTCTCTTAAATCAAACCATTAAAAAGTATTTTTGCTGCCCTTCTTGGAGAAAGTAAAAGTAAACAGAAGCTGTTTTAATCTACCTTGTTTTCAAAAGTATATTAATGGAGGATTTTGTTTCAGGATTATCCCACTGAAAATAGTTTTATTCTGGATTCCCACAGTGCATTCTGTGTTTCCTGATTGCGACTAATTTCTGGGGATTCACTCTTTCATAAGAACAGAGAGTCTGCTTTCAAACAGATCGTTTATCTTGCAGGGTTAACAAAAGCTTTGGTGCACCTTGCCTTGTGGATTACAGTCAATATTAAAAATCTATTGCAACTATTATAAAAATTACTTTTAAGTTAATTTAAAAAAAAAGAAGAGTCATAGTAACTTCTTTGTTACATAGCCTTAATAAGAAACTCCATTTTTTTTGTTGTAGATTCACCAGGTTCTCAAGCCAGATGGAGTATTCATTGGTGCAATGTTTGGGGGAGACACTCTGTATGAGCTTCGCTGCTCTTTGCAGCTAGCAGAACTGGAGAGGGAAGGGGGATTTTCTCCTCACGTATCACCGTTCACTGCTGTATCTGATTTGGGACATCTGCTGTCAAGAGCTGGCTTTAACACCCTGACTGTGGTAATTATAAATAAGAGAGCAATCAGAACAATCCAGAACATCAGAGCTGCTGGTTTATAAAAAGTACCATTTATGAATGTATTAGTAATGTACTGCTTCCTTCTGCAAGTCGTGCCCCATGCTCAATAAGTGTCTGAAATAGCTTGGACTGCCTCTTTCCAGCTTCACTGTGATTAATAAAACCAACTGAAGTGTATCTTTGGCTAGTGGCCCAGTAGCATTTGGATGGTCTTCTTGGAGAAATGTCAGAGAATGTTAGACCTACTTGAAAAAACTTCAGACACTCTTGCTGTTTCTTCTAAAACCCAGAAGAAAATAATGGCATTTCAATTAAAATTTGATTGCGTCTGGGCTACTAAACAAAACTTTCTAGAAATCTTAATATTCTGAGAAATACACAGCTTGACAGCAGTAGCAGGCAAGTAGCTCTTTAGCAGCTCTGAAGGCCAGCATGATGCTACTGTTTTAGCTTGATATGCTCTAAATGCAAGCTTCTCAATTCTTTTAGGACACTGATGAAATTCAGGTCAACTACCCAGGGTTGTTCGAGATTATGGAAGACTTGCAAGGTAAGTATACACTTTATGGAAACATTTATATTTTCCATTATCAGTGATGCACGCGTGAAAGAGTTTCACTGTGTGTTTCTTAACTCCAGATCATAGAATCATATGATGATTTGGGTTGGAAGGGACCTTTAAAGGTCATCCAGTCCACCTGCCATGCAATGAGGTGGGACCCATTCAACTCAATCAGGTTGCTTAGAGCCCTGTCCAACCTGACCTTGAATGTTTCCAGGGATGGGGCCCCCTACCACTTCTCTGAGCAACCTGCGCCAGAGTTTCACCACCCTTATAATAATAATAAAATAAATTATAAATAAAGGCTGTTGTAACAGTGGAAGTGTTGCTCTGTTCCTGATCTCTAGTGAGTCAGGAGGTGACTGTTAGCATTATGCCTGTGTTGGGAAGCAGAAGTCAGATTTGCTACTTTGTTGTCGCCTTACAAGTTTTCTGTTTCCCTTGTATTCCTATTTGTGAGCCTGTTCAGCGTAAGCTGCTGAAAAGCTTTTGAGGGGAAACAAGAGTATATATCCCACATTCTGACTTTTCCTGCAAGCCTCTAATTATCAGGACATTCTGGAAACTGCTTTGGAATGAGAATAAATAGACCCTCAAATTGGAGTCTGCTGGGGTACAAAAACCCAATTGAGGTGTTCAACAGTTGAGATGCTGATTGCATTTGTCATGGATTGTAAAGTAGTCATTCATATGCAGTCACTTGTTACTTTCAGAGCAATTCAGAGTAACTACTTACTCTGGATCAGCTGCTGCTGTTGTTTACAATAACTCCTTAATGAAAATAAAACAATTCTCTGCAGCAACATTCAGATTCAGTTAGCGATTAAACAGATTAGAACTGTGGTTATTAAGTAATTATTAGAAATCTCTTGGGATAGTAATTTTGATGCTTCTCTCTTCAAAAACTGGATGAGTGATGTGTCTGAATAAAAGCTTTACACTTGTGCTTTAAATAAACTATACTAGAAAACCTAAATGTTTGAAGACAAGCTGAAGAAGTAATAATTTGAAATAATTCCTAGTAATACAAACTCTAAATTGTAAAGCATTGGCACTAAAAGACTTGGATTCTTAGAGATAAGAAACTAGTTATTTGTGGTATGTTCTCTTACAGGGGGATTCAGAGGATTCTGTATTTATTCTGGTTTATTAAAAAAAATCTGTCATTAGTGCATGATGCTTAACTCATGGAATATGCTGTATTTTCTTTTTCTTAAAGCTAAAACATGTTTTTAGGTATGGGGGAGAGTAATTGCTCTTGGAATAGAAAACCTCTGCTACACAGGGAAACAATGTTAGCAGCTGCTGCAATATACAAAGGTAAGTGTTTGAGAGGTAATGGGTTAATGACTCTAAGAAGGTATTTTCAATGTCTTTCTCTGACCTTTGTGTAAAAAAACCCACACATTTTGGAATAGAACAAAATACCATTATCGTACAGGTATTTTTAACCTTAATTACAACAACAGCATTTCAACTGTGTTGGCAAACCACTGTGAGATATTTTTATTGTCCCAAATCTTTCACCAGCAGTCATTATGATAAATATGCCATACTTAGTTCTAGTGTTCTGAGAACTAAGTATTTCTTAAAGCTGATGTTCTGTGTACCTCTTTTTCTTTCTCCCTTCATGCCCTAACAGAAATGTATGGAAATAGCGATGGCTCAGTACCTGCTACGTTTCAGATCTTCTACATGATTGGCTGGAAATTCCATGAATCACAGGTAATGTGAAGCTAAACTCTTTTCTGATTGAAAGTACTTTCTAAATTACTAACACTTTAAAAGTTTTTTACAAAATATTTTGATTTTAAATTAGCCCTATAAATTTTTCTTTTTCTTCTTTATTTTTTCCCTCCCTCAGGCACGACCAGCTCAGAGAGGTTCTGCAACAGTTTCACTTGCAGATCTGGCCAAAATAGATGGACTTATTTCAAGAGGAAAAAAATAGTTCTTCATCAGAAAGGAGATAAATATAAAACTTCTCATTGCAGTTAATCTTCATTTGTGCTTATTCTGTGGTGACGTTCTGAAATTATGATTATCCATGCAGAGTAAAATGGCACATTTTTTCCTAGAAAAATACTTCCGCAGTATTCTAAATGAATGCATGCTTTCCTAACTCTTCCATTAAATTATTATTTTCAAAATATAATGCCTCTTCCAGCGTTTCAGTATTCAGATTTCTCTAGGTAAGATCTTGAGTCTTTATCACCCTGCGTTATTGTTTTATTATTCCTAAACGATGGTAGGTAGTAATAGAAATAAAATCATAGAATCATTAAGGCTGGAAAATACATCTAAGATCATCCAGTCCAACCGTCAGCTTAAGAGCACTCTGCCTACTAAACCATGTCACTAAGTGCCACGTCTGCACATTTTTTGAACACCTTTAAGAATGATGTCTCAACCACTTCCCTGGGCAGGCTGTTCTGATGTTTCTTCACTCTTTCAGTAAAGCATTTTTTCTTAATATCCAATCTAAACCTCCACTCATGCAACTTGAGGCCATTTCTTCTTGTCCTATCCCTTGTTGCTTAGGAAAAGGGCTAACAGCTGCCTCACTACAACCTTCCAGGCAGCCACAGAGATCAGTAAGTTCTCCTCAGCTTCTTGTTCTTTACACTAAAGACTATTAGTTGGCAGCAAAGCATATTTATAAGACATCCTGTAAGAAAATATCAGCAAACACACAGATCTTAATCAGTGGGTTTTGTGGGTGGGAAATTATGGGTACAAATTCACTGTCAGTTATTTTTGTAATTTGTATGTCGAACATGTATGAGGAAGTGTTTAAGTAAGTTCTGTGTTGCAGAAATACCTTGGTTTGCTACGTTTTGCATACAGCCCTCAAATTCAATCAATTTTCCTTCCACCCCAAAGCTAAAAATGTTTCTGAGTATGAATAGTAGCGCTCAGCGATAAAGAAAGCTGGGTACTTCTTACAGATTTTTATATATCACAACGACTTAGTTTGCTGAAAGCTATGTGTGAATACATGTGAAAGGTGTAGGTTTCAAATTAGTTAATTAGCTTAGCATTGGCCTTCTCTGGAGTTGGTAATCTAGAATTCCATGAGATTTTTTTAGCTGTTCTTTTATCTCATAGTGTTTGAAAAAATAAGGTGATACTTTATCTAAATATTAGTTAACAAATACATTTACACATTACTTTCTGCTTTTCTAATATGAGACTGAAAAGCACGAGGTATAATTTTTTCTTAGCTGTGAAATGGAGCTATGACTTCTCCTGTGTATAACTGTATTACCAGAAATTTATATTAGTTACAAATACAGCCTGTTAACCTGAGGTATTTAGAAAAAGATGACGTACTCAGGGATTTCACTTGGTTATAGTACTGGCAGAGAATGGCAGAGAGACAAAACATGAATATAAAATCAGGTTTACTGCTCAGCATATCTAGGTGGTGTATCCTTGCTGGGGAAATGAAAGCTTCTCTAGGCTTGTTGTAAGAAGATTATCCAGCAGGTGGAGTTTAACCAAATGGTGTGACACAAACCAGACAGACGAGGTAGGGAAGAAGCCTTTACATTCTGTCAAGGAATATTGAATCCTGATTCAAATCTAATAGAGATATTGAAGTTGCATCCTACCACTTAACTAGTGTTCAATTTTCAAACTAATAGAAGATCATTTTAAAGGCCTAATTTTGGGGTTAATTTTACCTACCAGGGTGCGACTTCAAATAAATGGGCAGAGAAGGTGTCAAACATCATGATGAGGAGGGCACAATCTGCTGTCCTGCTTTTGCTTACAGGCTTAATCCGTAATTATTCAAGAGGAATGAGTGCATCTTCCATATTCCTTAGAAAAGAACTGTAATCCTCTTGGGGAAAAAAGAAAAGACAGGGAGGCTGTAAAAGTTCTGATAAACTTTGTAGCCATTAATCAAGACTAAAACTAAAAAGAGTGTGTGTGTCTGAAAACCTCCATTTTTTTTTTTTTAATTTATCACTGGGCTTAGCACAATATAACACGTCTGTCTGTAGGTCTTCTCTGTCTTAAATAGAATTAACTTATTTTGAGGGGAAAACTCTCCAGCTTCCCAAATGTACATTTGTATTCAGTTGTGTGTCAAATGACTGTAACTTTACTCATTTTTGCTTTAGTAAGTTAATTTCTAGTCAGTTCAGCCTAGTGGTTGTGACTCAGACTTGTTATGGGAATGAGGAGGTGGACTGTGCTGCATAAATGTTAATTGGAAAAATGCTCCTGCTGTGCTTGTTTGAAGCACTCGAGTTATGAAGAAGAGGAAGAATTTCTAGGTTTTAATTCCATGTTCCGTGGATAGAATACTATCTAAGCAGTACAGTAGGCAGGAATGTGGTTTGGCAGTGGGGGGAATGTACCTTCTGAAGAGGGAGAAATAGAAGAGCACTTTTCTTCCTAGCACTTGGGGGGGTATTAAATTAACTTGAAAAAGGCGCGTGGAATAACAAATAGGGCATTGGAGCAGTGTTGATCGCAATTAGGGGACATAAAACTGACAGGCAATGTGGTTGCTTCCCTAGCTGACTATGAATAATGGCATTTTATGTATGTTTTTAAAGGTTTGGGTTTTTTTGTGTAATATTTCTTGGAATTCTTGGTTACTCTGGTTTCCACTAGTAATTTTTGTTGTATGGCACCTGAGTGACTTGCTTTGGAGACAGTTTACTATGAACAGATGTTTTTATCACACAAGGGTCTTTTATATTTTATTTCTCTTTTTTCAGATTTGAGTCTTTATGGCTTTCTGAAATTCTACTGAAGAAGAGTATGATTTCCAGTTGCTAGAAAATACTTTAAACTCTAAGTTAATGTTAAAAATCAGCACTTTTAAGTTCTAAAAAGTAGTTGCTAAGGTGACATAATGCCTCTTGCAAGCTTAGTTTTAAGAATCTTTATGGATAATACATTTTTTTTTCTCCTGATTACGAAAAGAACAGAAAAAAATAATCTGGGAGATAATTATTTTGACTACTCAAAAGTCAGGAGGCCATAAATGATAATAAAAATGTTTAGAAGCAGCACATTTACACTTAATGTTATTTAAGAGCTTCAGAAAAGTTCTGAGGGCCCAAGTGATGGATCAGTGAGCGTGTTTGTTCAATGTCTGATTATGAGATATTCAAATGTGTAGATTTATGCAAGTCTGCCTGGAACGTAGGGATGACAATGAGGAAACTCAGAAGAAAAAGATACAAAATATAATATAACTGCTTTTTACACTGCCTAAGAAACAAATAAATACGAATGACACTTTTTTCCAATGCTTTCTAGAAATAAGCTAAAATTAAACGATGTCAGTTTCATATCTTTCATATGGTGTTTATTTGGAATTTCCTGATGTAAAGATCTGATCTAGTGGATTAAAGTCATTCAAGCATCTTGTTCAAGAAGCCACATTAAGAAGGTAGCATGTATGTTTAATCTTTTAAATTTTCATTTGGCCAACCCAAGTGGTTAATATCCACTTTTGAAAGATCTCTTTTGATCCAGGGTTTGGAGCTGTTATTTTGGGGGAGTACAGTTACTGTAGCAGTTTGATGGCAATCAGTCTGAGTTCTGAAGCAAATGTGACCTGTACAGCTAGTTGATTCATTTCCTGTGTGTCTTGGGTGCCTGATTTTTGGATTATTGCCAAGGAAACCAAGGATTTTTCTCAGTTTCCCATATCACAGAATCACAGAATCACCGGGTTGGAAGAGACCCACCGGATCATCGAGTCCAACCACTCCCACAAAACACTAAACCATGTCCCTCAGGACCTCGTCCACTCGTAACTTAAACACCTCCAGGGAAGGCGAATCAACCACCTCCCTGGGCAGCATATTCCAGTGCCTAATGACCCTTTCCGTGAAAAGGAAATATATAAAGTAGGGAGGAGCAGCACCAGGACAGCTGATCAACACTTGCCAACAGAACTATTCCATACTATGGAAATCATGCTCTATATCCAAGTGGGGAGTTTGCTGAGGACTGTCCTCTTTCCTGATGGCTGCTGTCCTTAGGAACCTGTGCCCATCCTCTTGCCCCTGATGCCCAGTTCCCATTTGCCATTGCATTTCACCTGAACTGCTGTTCATCTGGCATTCACTGCTGGGACTGTGCAGTGCGTGACCACTATATGGGCTGAGTACAGCTTTCTGTATTTAAATAGTAGTAGTAATATTAGTTATTATTGTTTTATTAAAACTGTTTCTATTTCAACTCATTTTCTTTCCTCTTCTTCTCCTGGTTGGGTGGTGTTGAGGGAGCAGGTGCCTATTGTTTACTGCTTCAATGAAGAAGGCTTCATTTTTGCTGCACTAATTAATCCTTATTTGTGCATTTGTCTTTCTGCATCCTATAGGGATTCATTACACAATGTACAAATAGAAGTGCAACTTGAATTTGGGATCTGCACTTTATGAATGACTTCAGATCACATAACTCTTCTTTTAATATTGCACCCAGGGTTTGTGAGAGTATACTAAGAAGACAAAGAATAAAACTGCCCTCATGGATAAGTGTGTTTTACCATGAAAATATCCATACTTCTGATTAAATGTAATTTCTGGTTTTGTGGATGACAAAACTACAACGACAAAAAAGCTCTGGATGTATCTCTGCTGTATGTTATACCACCTTCCTAACCAAATTAACAATGGGGGGAGGAGGTAACTGTTTTACTTAATGCATGCGCTAATTTAAGTGGTTTTAAGCTCTTAAGCATTTTACTTCTAAAGTGAGATGCCTTAATAGTAAGATATTACTTATTCTGTGGAAATACTATCCAAAATGAATGAATTACTAGGCAAATCTAATGGATAACAGGTCTAATAAGTATCTGAATTCAGCCATTAATGGATGTACATAATACCCCTTTTTTAGGTCCCCCATCATATCATCTCTACAAAGTGTATACTCCTTTAGCATAAAGATTGCAGGTGCATCTGTTCTCACCAAAAGCCACTATATGGATGTTGTTAAGTCTCCCACTTTTTTGTCCTTTTTTTTTTTTTGGAGATGAATTAGTTTAAATTCTGTAATTATTCACTGCTTTAATTTGATGCAGAACTAAATAACATCTGATACAGAACTTATGATGTTATTTCCTCATATCAGAGTTGCTTCTACTTTTGTAATTAAAAGTGTAATTCCCTTAAAGAACCACTTTTGGTTATTATATTCCCAGTCAGTATCTTTCCTGACTCAACAACAGAATGCCCTGTCATACAGGAGTAATACTGCTGTTCTGAGGCAGCATCTGTAGCAAGACACTTGGTAACTTAAATGCTGAACCTCCTAGGTAGCCAAGGTCAAAATATAAACCAAAGTTGTAGTGCTTAATGTTTACATAATGTTTTTGCATAGCATCCCATCCATGTCTGATTTTTTTTTGTCTGTGAATTTCTTCAGTTACCTATAGTTATTTGTAGAATTCTGAAAAATAGCAGAGATGTTGCTACTGCCAAGAGGTTTTGTTAGATCTCAGGCAAAGTATTCCTTAGATTATTTTGCCTGCAGGAGTCAACTTAGAAGGCATTCTCAGGAGGAGCTGTGGTGCCAACACAGTACTGCTCAGTCAACAGACTTGGAGCACTTTTTTGATGCCTAGATGACTGATCTTCAATTAGCACCTTTCACAAAACAAACTAAAAATCTGTTGGTTTATTTACATATGAGCTTTCCAAATAGTAGTTTACAATTAGGGGTTTGGCGTTTTCTTCTTCTGGCTCGGTGAATATTTATTGTATGGGCAGTGAAAATTTGAACACTGAATAGAGTGGGTGTTTGTGTCTACAAGGACAGTTTACAGCATGGTGGCTGGTGCTATCATATTTGGTAGCTGGGAACTAATTATCCCTTATTCAGAAGATAGAGTTTATAGCTTTTACAGCTCTATGGTTAGCTATTTCAAAGATATAGAATTAAAACATTATAGTATGATTATCTATTGGTCTCTCATACATATTTGGAGTAGACTTAGTTGTTGGATTCAGGTTTATGAACCTAAAGGTTTCATAAACACAGGGAAACATTTCCCTGCAGCTCTCTGTGGAGTTAATATTATCTTCACAAATACAAGATTACTCTGTTTTTGCATTCCTTCTCGGTATTTTCCACTGGACAGCTTGGGTTTGTTATCTTAGCTTTCCTAGGTCTCTGGGCAGCTGCATAGACAGTGCATAATTTCAGAAATCTTGAGCATGGAAGTCAGAGTCCCTTAGCTGTTAAAGGATCTAAGAGGTAGATGTTGCAGCACTGATTACTGCAGTACACAAATGCTTCTGTGCACCTAGCTTTGCTGATTCTGCTTTTGGATATTGCTGAATAACTCACTCCATCTAACTGTACTGTAAATATTATTTGTTTTCTAGCAGTTAACAGTCTTGAAAACACACAAGCATGATTTAGTAAATATAACACTTGAGATGAATTTACAAATGAATCTTAGCGTAAGACAAATTTATTTTAACACTGCAGTTTCTATGCCTGCTCCCTGCATATTTATTTTCCATAAAACAAATATGCAGTTTGATTAGCTGCTTTTGTCTTGTATACAGAAATGACCCGTTTAATGCAGTGGGAAGTCAAGTAGAAGCCAGCACTTGTTAATGGATGCTTAGAACAGGCACAGTCAGATGTTTTATATTATACTAACTAAGCAGTAATTCTAATTTATTTCTAAAGATAGAAGTATAACAACTGAATTACCTAGTTTCCTCACAGACCGTAATGAGTACAGTTAGCATAAAATTTGTCTATAAATGTAATGGGCAATTTCTTCTTGTGTGGACATTGAGAACTCTAGCAAAAACGTGGCAAGCCATGTCAGAGTCTGTATAGTAACTTGCTGCTGTTGTAGACTTCTTTGACAAATTGTGTTATTGTAAAATATCAATCAAATCTGTTCAGTACCACATTTTTTTAATGCGGTGGCTCAAACAGGGATGGCAGTAGAGCTGAGAGTTCCTTCAAGAAAAGAAGGATTTTTTTTTTAAATCTGGGTTAGCAGCAGGGGGTTTTCCTTTTTTTGATATGATATTGCGACTGCAAATTCCAACTTGTAATCTATGTCAGGTTGTGCTTTTATCAGGCCAGTTCCTTATGTGCAGTATCGTAAGAAAAGTTGGATCAGTTCTACATGTAGAATATACATAAAGATAAAAAATACGTGTTAATACTCTGTTGAAAGGGGAATGAGATGCTAGAGTCCCAGATGTGATACAGAGATTCTCAGACCACAATTCAGGCAGCTGCTGCTGCACACGGGTATCCGCAGTTGTGCAGTTTTTTGGATAAGAACCAGGTGTAGGGCACCCCAGAATTTCTAGCTGATAGAATCCAAAGGACATTTTACCCTCCCTTCTGAAGCTGATGTGTTTATGATCAGAAATTCTCATTGTGACCATATTTTCATACAGTACAGTAAAGAAAACAGAGAAAGACATAGCTAAGCTGCAGTACCTGCTGAGACTAAGGCAGTGAAAATTATGGGCTGTGAGAAACTGTACTTAGTAAAACATGAAGTTTCTTCAACTTTGTCTGTGTCCTAGAGAGGGAATAAACAAACAGAAAACCTCAAGGCTTGAAGAACAGAACCAAGTTTTTCAAAGTATGTTTTCATGGTGGATTTTCAATTTTACCTCTCTTATGCAAGCATTACTGGAAAGAGGATGAAGGAAGGAGACTTCTCCCTGTTGCAGACTTTTTGATAGTGAAAATGCTTTAATTACTTCAACAGAACATCCATTTTAAACGTACTTGTATTACACAATTCTGCTAAGTACAATGAATAAAAATAAAACAGTGACCGTGAAAGTAGCAGCAAGTTATTTCTTTTGCGTTAGAACACTGACTTAATGTCATCAGCTTTCCTAGGGATTTGTGCCCTACCACACTTCTTCCGGCCTCATAATTTTGTACAGTACACTTGCCTGCCTTTCTGTTTTGCCTTGTAATGCTAACTGAGCAAATAGAATAGTGTGCTTGATCCTGGGCTGCTTTTGTGAGTAGACGGGCCGCTATGTGCGCTCTGCGGATAATGGCCTGCCAAACAAAACAGTCAGTGTGTTAAATGTACTTATTTGAAGGTCCATTAGAAGATGTGCCTTTACATTTCTAGAATTTAACTCAGGATAATGTAGATTATTTTGGATTATATGTGTACATTATAGAAACAAATAAGATCTTTCTGCAGTATGTAATGTTGAATGGCTTGGGTTAAAAATTGCATTCCAGGTTAGACCCGAAGAATTTTACCTTTAGTTTATTTCAGAGTAGTATTTAAAAGCAGGTATCAAAGGAAAAAAAAATTAGTTGATTAACTCAATGTGAACCCTTTGGTGAGGGGAGAAAAGCATGGAATAGTCCATTACTGACCCCCATTAAATTGAACTATACTCTTCTGAAATAGAAATTCTTATGCGGGAGAAGAGTACTTGGGTGTTATGTTCAGAGAGGATCATTGAAAAGGTAGGTCAAAGTTTTAAATAAGTCTCTTTAGAGAATGTATTCCTGTCTTATCCAGTAAATCAGTACATCCCTGTTCACTAGTAGCTAAAGAGTAAAATTCTTAATATTAAAAGAGAAAATTTAAACGTGTTCCTCCTGTAAAATGTTTGGGATTGACAAAATAGATGTAAGCACAAAGCAAAATCCTGTTTCTCAAGAAGTTTCAAATGTAAAAAATGGACACGTGGGTGAGATTAGAAGCTTGCTGCAAGACCAGGTAAGTAAAGAACACTGTGGTTTATAAGACTTATTTATGTTGCAGTTCTCTCTGTTTCTGGGGTGTTTTTTTAGCACAGGTTTTGACCTATTGGAAGTAGGACACTTGTGCTCTGTAATTAATGTAAAGGTCTGTGCTGTGTCAGTACCATCTTCCACTTCCCTTTCTTCTGTAGCAGAGAAATTTCAGCTAAAGGAGAGGAAAGGTATTAAATCCCATATTCAACTTTAACTTTTAAGTGAAAATGAGAATATAATCTTGGGGTACTGCTTGAGAAAGATGCCTCAGCATTGCAATGATTGGAACATTAAAATAATCTACATTCTTATAACATTCTTACGTCAGCATTTTTTCCATTGTCATCCTCACAGGTTTTGTGCTGCATTTGAGTTACAGTTAGATTTGCTACAAAAGCTTCAGTGCACAGCTTGTATATGTATCCAATCCTCTTTGTGAAATAGTTGGCATTCAGCGTAGGGATCTACAGTGATCCCATCACCCACCAGCTGAAAGTCTGACATAAATGTGATCTTAGTATTTTCCTAGTAATCATATTTTCAGCAGTGTTCTTATAGGATAGACACTGAGGATACTTCATTTAAAAAAAAAAATACCACAAACTCCAACACAGTGCCATTATCTGAGAATATTTTTACTAACTGTTAGACCTAAGAAGAAAAATCATTTAGCAGTAACGAGGACATTAAAATCAGTGTTCTATGGGGCACGGATTGTTTGTATTTTAGTAAACATGCAACTCTTAATTTTTTTCTAATATCTTTTCCAGAAATATAGAATGTGATTGCTCTTTTTTAGTGTCTGCATTTGCAGTTACTGTCACTTGCATCAAGTTGTTTTATATCTTGTCCAGCTATGTAAACTAACTGTACATTGCTGGCTATTTAACTTTCTTTCTCAAAAGGCAAAAAGGCATAATTAGTTATAAAATGAAGCGTGAAAATCACAGAATGTGTTGGATTGGGTTAAAGATCATCTGATTCCACCCCGCTGCTGTGGTCAGGGATGCCTCCTACTAGATCAGGTTGCTCATAGTCTCATCCAACCTGGCCTTGAACACCTCCAGGGATGAGGCAGCCACAACTTCTCTGGGCAACCCGTTCCAGGGCCTCACCACCCTCACAGCAAAAAATTTCTTCTTTAGATCTAATTTAAATCTACACTCTTTCATCTTAAAATCATTGCCCTTCCTCCTATCACTACATTCCCCGATAAAGACCCCCTCAACCAGCTTTCCCCTCGCCCTCTTTAAGTACTGGAAGGTCACTATAACATCTCCCACCAGCATCCTGTTCTCTAGGCTGAATAACCCCTTTATTTACTGTAGTCACCTCTGCTAGATTTTTATTTTCAAACTGTGTTGCTTAGAGGTGCTCCATCATAAATCACAATGATGTGTTTCATTCCATTTACTAAATGAAGGAGTGCACATCATGTCTGGATTGGACGATATGTTTGGTTGCCACAAATATTTTGGCTTAAGACCTTGACATTTATTCTCTCTCCACAGGAGTTTATGTCAGGAAAACTCAATTGTTTGAGCTCTCACGGAAAGTAAATGTAAGAAGTGCCCTGTTATGACTGAAGCAAAATCACTGAAAAATATAAGTCCATATATAGTTTTCAGTGCCTTCTGCAACAGCCAGAACTGACAACAAACCAGACATTCCATTACTGGTAACAGAACTCTGATCTGTGGTGGGATTTTTTAATTAAAAACTGAATGGATGATGACAAGAAAAAAGGTAAAAGGTGAAGATATGTGGCTGCAGAACTAGAATGTGATTAAACATGGAAATAAGCCTTGAGCTCAGGGGTTTTTTTATTATTTATGCAGAAATTAGTCGCTCAGTTGCATGTAAAATCTGGCAGTAGGTCACACTAGTCTGGCTAGAGCAGGTTCCAGAACTTTGACCTCCAGATTAGCCAGTTTTCACAATCTGTTTTCCTTTACTGAATGAATTTATTACTGTTTTTTGAAGCCAATGATTATTACCATATACTACTCTGAAAGGGATTAAAGGGTAGAGCAAACGGTGAAGGCCAGTTTATGGCCAGTATGTAAACATCATTGTTCTAAATGGTCCTAGACAGAGGGTTGGAAGTTGCAGTTTAAGGCAGCAGGATCTTGGTGAATGTGCCTGTGCAAAGGAAGAGCAGGAGGCACAAAGAATTGAACAATGAATCTTGTAGTTTCTGTTTGCCTCTTGTTGCTCAGACCCTGAAGTGCAAAGTGGCTTAAAAGTTTTGCTAACTTTTATTATTATTATTCTCCCAATCAGAATGAAAGTAGCTGTCTAAAGAAATGTTTGTTGTATACTCAGTTTGAAAATAGAGGGACTTCTGAGGGCAAAGCCTTCATTTTGGGACAGGGTCAGGCTAGCATTTTGCTTCCTCTTTTTGTTACCATGAATAAAAAGTATTATTAAACTACTAATGTTTGCAGCTATGTCAGGGAAACTGTGTTGTTTTCATGGAATTGCACATGGATAACTACTTACAACTTGGTGGGGGGTGATTGGGAAATAAAAGAGGATGGAATCCCACAGCGCTTATAGTAGTTAGATTTGCTCCACAAGGCTAACTGGAGTAAAGAGTCAGAAAATTCCCTTTCATCACTGAATGATAAGTAGAGCCAAAACACTGTCATAGAATGGTTTGGGTTGGAAAGGACCTTAAAGACTATCGAGTTCCACCCCCACTGACATGGGCAGGGACATCCCACTGGATCAGGCTGCTCAAGGCCCCATCCAACCTGACCTTGAACATTTCCAGGGATGGAGCATCCCGAACTACCCTGCCCTGTTCCAGTGCCTCACCACCCTTATAATGAAGAATTTCTTCCTAATATCAAGTCTAAGCCTTCCCTGCTCCAATTTATACTGATTGCCACAAGCCTTTGTGAACAGTCTATCCCCAGCTTTCCTGTAGCCCCTCGGGTACTGGAAGGTCCCTATGAGATCTCCCTAGAGTCTTCTCTTCAGGCTGAACAAGCCCAACTCTCTCAGCCTGCCCTCAAATGGAATGTGCTCCATCCATCTGATCATCTTTGTAGCCCTCTGGATCCATTCCAACAGTTCCGTGTCTTTCTCATGCTGAGGATTCCAGAACTGGGCACAGTTCTCCAGGTGGGGCCTCACAAGAGTGGAAAGCACTATAAATGTACCCAGAACACAGCTCTGAATTCACATCTTCTTGCTTTACAGTTCTGTTTTAAAGTGACTTCTCTGCCCTTGTGAATAGGTCTGGTAAGTGGACCAACATAAAAGTTTGCTGGGACAGCTGGCTGAGACACATTAAAGATATGTCTAATTTCCCCATGTTCCCTAGACAAAGGCAACTGTGCTTGATTTTACTTAGTTGACAGTACAGCCATTTGACCCAATTTATTTAATGCCTACTCTACAGTGATTACCTGATTTCTTAGGGAAATGTGAAGTGAAAATTTTCAAAGGGAGAGGATAGTCCCTGGACCATCAGAGAGCCTAAGAGCCAAAACACACTGACACAGCTGACTTTGCTCATGACATGTATTTTGGTGTGTACCTGTATGTTGTGGCCACTTCGTCTTTCCTGTTTAATTTTTTCTCATATGGGAGATTGTGACTTGCCAAGCCTCTTAAATCATAATAATGAATCAGCTGTAAAAATTCAAATTGCCAATTACTGCTTTTTTCCTTGTAACTTTATAAGGTCCAATACAAAAACACTGAGACTAACGCTATAGCTTGGGAACCAAGAGTGAGAGGTGAGGAAAAAGATGGTTCTAGAACATGTTCTGATCTTTCACAGCAAGACAAGGATCAACCTGATCGCTTTGCTCAGTACAAGTGGATGCATATTCAAATATAAACATTTTATACCCTCAGTCAGAAAATGTTGTGTATCAAATTCCAAGGCTTTGTCTGTGAAGCAGTTTTTATCTAATAACACCTCTGTTCTTGAGAACCTATCTTGTTCACTGGACCCGGCTTCCTCTTCCCAAAGATCAAGTCAGCGCTCAAAGGTAACCCATTTATCGTTGGTAGAAGATGTGTGTCAACTCAGAGTGGCACTGTTTTGAAGGTGATCATAGTTGATTTTCTTAATTTGTTAGTTACCTTTTTTTTTTTTTTGGTTGGACATCATAGATACGTTCAGCTTCAGCATGGTCCTGTGTTATTCATGGAAGGACTTAAACCGTGTTCATTCATACATACCAAGCTGAACATGGATTGAGTGCTGCTGTGATACCTGTTCTGCAAATGTAGAATTGATAATTACTGATTTCAAATTTAGAAAGTATTTCTGAGGAAAAAGAAGTTTTAAACTAATTTTTTTCTACAGAACTGACTAAAGTTTTCTTCCTTTTATCTGATGTTAAAATGAAGATACGTGATGAATTATACTTTCTATGATAGGAAACCTATGATTTATAATCAATAGCAGTGAAGTGAAGAAAGAAAATTTAAGTCTTAATGTAAAATCTATAGAGAGTATTCCAAATACAAGTATTGGATAAAGATGTTGAAGTACTGACAGAGAGCACTATGAATAGAGCTCAGAACCAGGGCTTTTGGAGTGGTGAACTTAGTTGGCATCATAGACTAAACTAAAGCCTGCATGTTTGCTAAGAGTTGGAGAGTTCTGGGGCTGAAAATGACAAAATGAGGACCAAGGGCGGGGGTTGGTTACAAGCTCTATTGCCAATAAACCAAGGAATGCAGAGTGACAAGCAGGGAAAGAGGTAATGTCAAAAGCAACTACTGTGGTTTCAGGATCAGAAAGAGAGGAGAACAGGTTTAGAGAAACAACGTGAAAGGAAAGCAGATAGGATTTAGCAATAGCTTAGCTGAGGGAGGAATAGGTTTGAGTGTTCTAATGATGGAAGAAAATAAAAAGTTTGACAGAAGGGGAGAAACTCTTATTCTGTCAGTTAGCTGGAGGTGGCAAGGCATACCTTCATTTCTACTGCTAAAAATGGGAACTGGGAGTACAGCCAGCAGAGATTTAGATCGCTTGCAGGCAAAAATGAGTTTTCAAATTACTGGGAATAGGTGATGTCACTTAGGTGAGAGAAACAAAATGCACCGCAAGAGTTCCCCTCGAGGCTGCGGGAAAGGAAATTTGTCCTTTATCAGCTTATTCAATGTGATTAAGTTGTAGGAGGAGAAGTTATTACTTCTCCTTTCTTCTTTGACATAACAGAGATTGATAGGTCCAATGATCAAAAAGATTTAAAAAATCGTGAACATAAGATTTAGACTTTGTCAATGTCTTCCTGGTCACTTAGACAAACCAAAATTCAATGAAGGAAAAGGAAAAGTATAATGTGGATTCAAAAGATTTAGAACTGGTTGAGCAACAGGAGCTAATTATACAGAAGTTTTGGAGAGATATTCACTGGTAGTGAAGATGAGACTGAAAATGAAAGAAGAGACAGGGTGGAGAATGGTGTAGGCTGAGTCTACTGTATGTGAAATTCAGGATGAGCTCAATATTTCACTGTGAAACTGTGAACAAGGTTGAATTTTAACGTCTGAGACACAAGGGGAGAATAGATCTCCTCTCCCAGAGAGGATGAAAAGTGACTAATGTGACTGCCTCTACCTGCCTAGGGAAGAGTGAGCCTGCAGCCATCATAAACAAGGAGTCAGACACCATGTCATGGCAACTGCTTTAAGACCCTGAAAATCTGTCTCTTCTTGCCTTCTTAGGTTATGCTTTTCCCATCCCATTGGTCTGAAAAGTTATTTTTCTTTTCTTCATACGAATTGTTAGTCAAACGTAAGAACACATATGGGAGGAAATCACTCAAGAAGCATCACCAGCAAAATTATCTGGTTTTAATGGGCAGAGAAGAAGGCACATTTCAGTTTTCAGCGTAACTATTTTACTATATAGAAGGAAAATTTAAGTTCAGCAGTAGGAGTTATTAATATGGATTGATTAAAGGGTACAGGTGAAGAAGTAGTTAAGGATATCTGTCATCTTCACTTTGGTAGCTTCATACAATACAGTCCCTGAGTTTGCGAAGGCTCCAGTGCAGTCAAGTTTGCTTGAAAGTAACTTGGAGTTTCTCATGTTGGTTTGCTGGATTGATTATGGATTGCTATATTAGGCTGTAGCCTTTTAGAATCAGAACTTAGCCAAGAGTGAATGGTGAACAAATTATATTTTAAGATGTGTGGATGAGGAAATCAAGTAAATGTTTTTAGAACTGCTTATTCTTGAAGTAGTGTTTAATTAAAATAAGTACTCTATATTTAACAAGTAACATCTTTTTACCTGTTTCCATCAATTTTATGCTTAATTTCCTTCAAGTTTTGAGGTAACAAGATGACATTCTTGCTGTAAGAGATTAATTTAGCAGAAGATAACATTTTTCTTATACAGCTTTAAGAAATTATAGATATTCAGACTGTACATTGTAGACAATTTTTGATGCAAAGAATATTAATGTATGATGATTATGTTAATGAGAAGCATGGTTGTACGACCTAAGGATGTGGAAACCAACTATCTGCCTATTGTTTTTAATATGCTGAAGGCTTTGTAGTACATCTTATTGTGAACTGAGGCAAGAATAAATCCTTTGATGACAGAATAACTGCAATTTGCAGTATCAACCGAATGTGGATTGATTTCAACAATTTGGGAAAGTAAATACACAGTACAGTTCTTAGTGCAAATTTCCAATTCAAAAGCATTCTGGTAAAGCTGGATGCAAAACTCGGGGTAGAAATAAATGAATTTTTACACTTCTGCAACGCATCTGAGCAGTCAGCCAGACCACAGTGTTTTAATATGCACAATCCATTCTATGGTTTAATGAGATCTTGAGCTATTTACTCTGAAGATTGTTACTACTCTGGTGAATATCTCTTCATATTTCAGGCACATAATAAGGATTTGCTTCCTCTTTCAACTCTTCAGCTTCTTGGACAGAATTTATTATTTTCTTAAATATAAGCAGCTGCCAAAATTCATTATATGTTATAGTACCCCTTTCTGCTATATCTAACTCTGTCTCATATGGTTTCCTATTGTGGTCAAGTGCAGATCAAATACTACATGACATTATTACATTAAAAACTGTAAGAAATGACACATTTTCAGCTGCCATTCCAAAATGTTTAAGGACAGAAGCACTGCTCTGACACTGATTTTTTTTTTTTCCAAAAACACTCAGTCAAAATAATAAGTTTATTTTCTCCTAGTAGGTGTGATAGTAAAGTAAAAAATAGGTGAAATGTGCTGTGTTCTTTCCTGCTTGTATGCCATTTAAAGAAATATTTTTCTTTTTCTATTCTATCCTTTTAGTCTGGATAATGACTTCCTTCAAGGATTTCTATTGGATAAGGATATCTGAATATCAGCAAACCTAAATATTAGTAGAGTTTAGGGAATAAAGGAAAAACGTGTAAATCTAGTAGGGAGTATTAGTTTTATCTGGTAACAAAATAACATCTCTATTTCCACTAGTTATTGAGGGCAAAATAAATGTGAGAATTACATCTAAAAACTCTCTTACATATCTTAAAATTTGATCAAGAGAAGCATTGTGGACCCAAACCTTTCCACAGATGAACTTACAGAGTCCCAAACCTAAATTCAACCCATTTGACATCAAATACATAACTGAAGTTCTTCAGGTAAGACTTTCTATACAACTAACAGAGGGATTACGTGTTCTAGACTTGCATCACCACTGAAAGAACCTCTCTCCCACTATTGACAATAAGGCAACACAAGGCAGACGTACTCCTAGATTAGCAAATGCCTAAAGTTGGGGGATATAAGCCCAGTGGTCTCTATTGAGCTCAATGTAACCAAAACACTCGGTGTTACTTGGTCCTGTGTCTTTGGAGTTAACCAGTAGGGAAATACACAGCATTTCTGCAAGTTTGGTTCGGGTATGATTTAAGTATAAATGGAGTGAATGTTATTAGTTATCTTAATCTCTATACTAGAGACATTTTTTTTGGCTAATACTGCCACCAACTAAATATCTGGCTTCACACTGAGTCACTAATTACATGATTTGTAAGATCTAAATTCTGTTTCCTAGCTTTAAGAGGAGTGAGAAGGCGGCTAGTTTACTACTGCATCTATAAGAGAACAATTCCCATTATGCACACATGCTGGCTCTGTTCTGCTCCACTCTGCCCTTTACTCTTCTGTGCCTTTTTCCATCCCACATGGTTGTGATGTAGTGGCAATCAGCCCATCCTGTCACGAGTGCTTGAGTCAAGCTACAGCACTCGCTCAAAATGAACAAAGAGAAGGCATCGTACTACTCTTATTTATCTGAGCAGCTGCAATAGACCTAAGCGTTATCATGTCCTTAATTACAGCAATTTATCAAATTAGCCTTAAAATAATACATACCTTTTCCCAAATGCCATAGCATCAGCATGCCCTGTTTCTGCTGTCTTTGTGAAATAGCAGAAAACTTTCTGTAAAATAAGTCGGTTTCCAACCACACCCAAAAGCTGAAACAAACTTGATATATTGCACATTTCCACTTTGACACAGATTGAAAAGCATTAAAATGCACAAAAATTGGTTCAGTCCTTAACCTGTAATTTCTCACAAGAAGCGATTATGCACCTGCAGTCCTACTCAACAGAGATATATGACAGCAACATAGCTATAGTTTAGTGGAGGAGGTGGGAAGTGGCTGAATTTGAGGTCATATGAAAGCAGTTCTATATTTCAACTAAAAAGACATGTCTCTGAAGAACAAGATCAGGCTAGCTCTTCTAGGACCATGCAAAGCAGTAAAGTGAAATGCTTGTTGCAGTGAACTGATATATATAGATGATGCATTACTCTTTGTGAAAATGTGCGTTAGTGCTCAAAAGTATTGTCACTTAAAATAAATTCCCAGCTCTGCCCAGCTCATAATGATGCCTCCAAAAGTGCTCAGTAAAGTACAAAATGTGATCAATATATATATTTGTGTGTATGATTTATTTTTATGCCTTTCTGAGAGGGCACGCCTTAGGCATAGGACAGAACTCGCATCTTTGTTATTTTGTAAAGCCTTGAGCATTATGCTGACCTAGTACGTCAGAAATTGTTCCATCTTCTCTTCTGACAGTAGGAATACAAAGAGAAGAGACTCACTTTCTGATTTCATAGCTTTTCCTGCAGCACTGAAGTGGGAAGGAACTTTATCCCAGTTTCCTTCTGTCTGGCAGTCTCAGTGCCTCTTTAGTTGGAGACCCAGAACCAACTTTGAGTCCAGATTGGCAGCTGCTTATCTTTCTGTCAAATTTCTAGGCTTTATGACTGTTGTAATATGAGCAATTCTTACAAGGCATATTGTAGTCCTATTAGTCTGGGCATGGTGAAAACAAGTACAAGTGCTAGCTTCCACCGTAAGAAATGCTGTTATAGTAGTGCAAACACATCTGTCTATATCCAAGAAGTTCACATACTGAATGCCTAATGAATCCCTGTATCTGAATGGAATCCAGTTGAAACCAATGGCTTGATACTTTCCAATGAATCCTTATTTTCTATACATTTCTGTGCCTAAAACACAGACCCTAATGACTTATAAAATAACAGGAGACATTCTTTGTGTAGGACAGTGATTATTTAGGGTAAAACTCACAAAATACATCTGAGAGCTAAAACACGTCCACATAAATACCCAAATCAGCGGTTAGTTTTGTGCTGTACTCTCTTGTCCCATACCCCCAAACAATGTTTAAATATCCTAGTGTCCCCAAATACTGTTACCCAACAGAGGTCATTGGTTAAAGGTTTAATCTTTTTAGCCTAACAGCAGTTGTTTCTAAACTATAGGACCTGAAGTTGAGATGAAATAGTAGTAGATAGTAAAACAAAGAAAGCAAACCAGCCAGCTTATGTTAAACATAATGAAACTGTGAATAAACTTGTCCAGTAACCAGAATAAACCTGCACTACGAAGTATTTCCAGTGCTCTTTGTTTCTCCTTCTAGTAGTTATTGGATGCTTTAGAAAAGTAAGAACACTATCTTTATGTAAGATCAGTTCTTACTGATGGCAAAATTCCTGAACAAGTCAGCACAGAGTGGGTTGTTTTGCAGGGATGGGAGAAGATACATAGAGAGGTTTCTTTGCTAAATAATACTACATGGGCTCTACCATTATCGTTGTAGCATGATTCAGGATAACTGGCTTGCCTCCTGGTGCTGTGTACCCAAGTATGTTGGTGAAATGTGAAAAGTTACCAAAAAGTTTTTAACAAATCATCACCCTGAGTGTTTTGCTAATGGTGCAGCAGGAGCTGGATCTAAGAAAGAGAGAAGCAGAGCGAACCTTCACCATTTTGCTCTCTAGGAGGCAAAAGGTAAGAATGAAAAGTTAGAAAAAGTGTTGGTGCCAGGGCTTACACGGGTAATTATCAACAGTTTCCTCTTGATGTGACTGCAGATACAAGTCCAACAAGAACTGAGAAATAGTGATCACAGTTACTCAAATGTGGGGTGTTTCTGTGAACTCTGTATTTACTCTCACTACATTAATGGGAGTTTTTTGAGAGTGTTGGTTTGTAAAATAAGATACTTTCATTTTACCGTCAGTCTTGTAAACTTGATGTTACATTAAGGATAAAATTATCTTCTGCCAAAACAGAATAATATAAATTATTTCAAATTAAATATTACATTTTAATGGTAAAATATGGTTTCAGCCATTAGAAATATAACTTCTTATGAAGGTACTTTAGAAACAAAGTTAAAAGTAAAAATATAGGGCTTGATGTACAACTTGGCTACATTGTTTTAAGTACATTAAGGAATTAGACAAACTTCTAGTTAATACTTCATTATCAGGATCAACGTTACTCCTGTCTACCCCACCTGCCAATTGCAGAACAGAGCTCGTCACTGAACAAGAGAGAAAGTTCAGAGGGAAAAAAACCCCACCCATGTAGTTTAAAAGAAGATGCTAGGAAGTTAAAAGAAGAAGAAACTTTCCTTCCACAATCTGAATTCTGAAATGTTAGATAAGAATAAAGGAAAACTATGCTGAAGTGCTTGAGAGACTTCTGACCAAGGCAGTGGAAGCTTCATCGAGAAGACTGGCAATGCCTAAATATGATGGCAACATGGCATCTGTTTCTTGTAAAGCTCTAAGAACCTAACAATCTGCTAACCTAACAATCTCTTATTGTACAGTTTTAGCTTAAATTGTTACATAGTACAAAGCTCCTTGCTCGTCATGGGATTTGGTTCCTTTTTAATCTTGTCCACTGTAAAACTACGGGAAATATCTCAAAGGAATTACAGAAAAAGAAACACATTTTTCAGGTTCTCAGTGGGAGACTGGAGCAGGCTGCCAGGCAAAAGTTTCAAAAGAAGCCTTGCTATGTGAGATGCTATGGGAGTGCGGAGGAGCTGAGGAGCAGAGGATTGCCATTATCCAAACCTCCTAGTTCCTGGCTGAATAAGAGAGATTGCTTGTCGAAACTGAAGTTATGAGTTAATGCAAATCGCTAATATGTGTTGCAAAGAAGTGCTAAAGCAAAGTGGGAAAAAGCATCCAGTGTCAGAGATCTGGCAGGGTGAAGCCAAGAGGGACAGATGCCCCCAGGTGTCTGTGCGGCGCATCCAATGAAATGTAGCTGATTGAGATTGTTTTACTGAAAAAGACACTGATGCACAGGAAGTGGAATGAGCAGATCTGGCTTGTAGGGCCAAGGGAAGTAGGTGAATGGTGCTGGGCCACCACGTGCTGCTTCTCCTCTCTCCCGATGCCATACAAGGATGTTTGCAGCAACTCCTTTGCAGGGGGATGCAGTCCTGGAGAAGGTATCAAGCTGTGCCAGGCACAGTATCCCACTCTTTGAAATGCAAGCGTCATGAGGAAGAGCAAAGACATTCAGCCAGGGTATTTGGTGGATTCAGTTCAGCCTTGAATACGTGTTTCTTCCATATTATGAAGGAAGAAAAACCAGCAAAATTATTTGGGAGAGTACCCTCTCTTTGGAAATGAAATTCTTGCTCAACCCAGGAGTTTGATTGACATGTATATATTAACATGTGTATGAGTCATATACAGTAATTTATCTGCTTTTTTCACTAGTGCTTTTGTCCTAAAGTTGTTATTTTGCTTTGCAAAAGTGAGGCAGTTATCAGATGCTTTTCTGCTTTCCTCTGAGCGATGAGTTCTGCAGGTGCTGAATTGCACACAGAACAGTGGAGAATGATCAGTGTGATTTACAAGGAACCTTCAGGTCAACACCCTGCTGAGGAAGAGAAGGAACAGATTCTGATCAGACAAAGATAACTGCTTCTGCCTGAAAGCTAAAGAGGTGCCCTTGAGGGGAGACCACACATGCATCACAGGTTCATTCAGCTCCAGAGATGGATCACAGGGTCATTCAGCATCAAAGATGTGGTAATCAGTAGATGGGTCATTTACCTAAGTAGTCTAGAGGTAGCAATAACTATTCATTACCGCAGAGCTATCAAAATGATGATCTTCTTTTTTCCTTCTTTTCACGGGCTCCCTTCCCTGAGCATACAGAGAGCAAAACAGGAAAGTCATTATATTAAATAGCTCTTAAATAAGTTGGAACAATGAGCTTTGTTATAAGTAGTGTTTATAAATGATACTGAAGAAGAAAACAATCTACAGAGGACATTCTACAGCTATTAACGTAAATGATTTCCACTCACGGATTTAGAATGTTCTTAGTCCAAATTAAACTAACTTCCTACATTTGAGTGAGTACTGTCACAAGAGATTGACAGACTCTCCTTTTGAGCACAGGAGTGAAAGAAGAAAAATGGGCATTTAAATCAGTGTCATCTGATAAAGTGTAGACTCATGCCAAATAAATCTGCCTAAGACACAATCTGGCACAGCAGTCAAAATGAGTTATTCAAAGCAGTATGGCTAAAGAGAGTAGGCAAAAGAGACCAGACAGCTGATATATATTAAAGAGAGAGCTGCTCCTGTGTTAAGACTAACCTGTTTACTTAGACATTCAACAGGGATGCAGAAGACTTGTATTCAGTTCCAGGTGTTATAAAGGCAGCCCATGCTCCCTGGACAGTTACTTATTTGACCTCTTCTGTGGTTCCTGAGAAACTGGTATAATCATTCTTTTGTTCATGGTCATGTGTGGGTAACCAATAGAAAAAAATCACTGCTAAGGTGATCAAACTACACTCCATCTACTAAAAGATACTTCAGAGAAAAAAAAAGTGTATTTTCTTTCTGTAAGCTTTGCTTATGAAATAAGTTCTCACTGAAACCCATTAATCAAAACAGTTTGATCCATGTTTATTTGCTTGATCTAATGTTTACTGAAGGCAGCAGAAATCTTTCACTGGATGTTTATTGCCTTCCCCTGCCTGTCTTGCTGGGGTGTTTTATGGTCAGTGGAACAGCTGAGGAAAAATGCTTGAGAGTAAAACCCATGAGATGAGTATTGAGGCAACAAGGATTCAGAAAAATTAATCTGAAGAGTTGAATAGTTCATAGTTTAAAAGTAATTGTTGCCCTACTATTAAGAGACAGTGTTAGTGTAAGTACTGTTGCAGCCATGATGGTTCAAAAGTATATAAGGTTAACTCTTTTATTTAGAGTTGATTTAGAACTTTTATTCTTAATTCTATTACACTCGTCCCTATAATTTGAGCTGCAGAGTAGAGGGCCCAAGAAGCTGAACATAGACCAAATAAATCTTCATATTTCATCAGGTAAAGCAATTGAATTTTAAAGTTGTAAGAATAGATATGATAGAACATAATCAGAACATAATAGAATAATATTTCTATGAATATCGTTTCCAACACAAGGAAAGGATGTTAAAGATCATCTGCATCCAACCTCCCTGCCATGGGCAGGGACACATTCCGCTGGATCAGGTTGCTCAAAGACTCATCCAAGCTGGCCTTATCCACCTCCAGGGATGGGGCATCCACAACTTCTCTAGGCAACCTGTTCCAATGTCTCACCACCCTCACAGTAATAAAAATTATTGCTAATACCTAATCTAAATCTCCCCTCTTTTGGCTTAAAATCATTACCCCTCTTCCTTTTTTTAAAAAACAGGAATAATGTTTTCCTTTTTCTGGTCAGTGAGGTCTTCACTGGACTGCCACAACTTCTCAGGTATGATGGATAGAGGCTTAGCATCTACTTCATCCACCAGTTCCCTCAGAACCTGCAGATGCACCTCAGTAGGTCCCATGGACCTGAGCACTTTTAGGTTCCTTAGATGCTCTCACACCTGATCCTCTCCTACAGTGGACGGTTCTTTAATCTCCCTGTCCCTGCCTTTGCCTTCTGCACCTTGGGCTGTGCATCTTGAACCCTCGCTAGTGAAGAATGAGACAAAAAAGTCATTGAATACCTCAGCCTTCTCCATATCCTGGGTAACTAGGTCTTCTGTTTCCTTCTGGAGAGGGCCCACATTCTCCCTTTTATCTTCCTTTATTCTTCCTTTTATCACTGACATTCCTATAGAACTTTTTCTTCTCTTTGACATTCTTGGCCAGAGCTAATTCTATCAGGTCATTAGCTTTCCTAAGGTGATCCCTGACTGCTCAGACAATTCCTGAGTACTCCTCTGACGTTACCTGCCCTTGCTTCCATGCTCTGTATGCTTCCTTTTTGAATTCAAGTTTGTCCAGGAATTCCCTGTTGATCCTCCTAGTGTTTTTGCCTGACTTCATCTTTGGATGCATCTCTCCTGAGCTTGGAGGAGGCGATCCCTGAATATTAACCAAGTTTCTTGGTCCCCTCTCAGATCTAAGGCTTTATTCCATGGTACCCTATCAAGAACTTGGTGATTGCAGCCAAGACTGCCCTTGAGCTTCTTACAGTTGTTTGACAGTCCAGAATTTTTTGCTTGAGACATAACTTCCATGAGATAGTACTCTGTCTTGAACATGCCTTATTTTCTCACAAAGTCAGATAATAACCTAGAATACAGTTTGTAAGTAAGGAAAATAAGCAGAAGGATGACATGAAAGTCTGTGCCCAGTCACAGCCTACCCAGGTCTGCTCCAGCACAAATAATGGTTGTCTTCCCCTATGGCTTATTGAGGAGAGCTCAACTCCATAGCCTCTAAGTGGTGACATTGCAGCTCTGGGGACACCATACAAACTTAATATAGAATGATGTGGGCAGTGTTGAATGAAGCTAGGAAGGTAATTCCTGAAATTGCAGAACTCTTTTTTTTTTTTCCTCCCCTGGAAAAAAATAAAGTTTTAGTGTCATACCCTTTCTCTCCCACTCCTAATTCTGCGATTCACATATCCTGACTTATTCTGTTACAAATAAGAGCTACATGATGAACTTCTAGTCATTGCTTTGGTGTGTTCAGTTCTTTTCACATCATTTACTAAATACATAGAACACAAGTTCTGATTTCTGGGACAAATTCAAAGTCCACATAGTGGTTTTAGGGGATTTAGGGGATTTATGTCTCCCAAGTGACAGGGGACNCGTTTTAGGGGATTTATTACAGTCTACCTCTTTTGTCTTTTTGCTAAGAGTTTCTGGAGTGAGTTTTATGTCTCTAAAAATAACTGATGAAACCTGATGGAAAAGTGCGAATTAGTTTGAAAGACCAAAATTTCTAAAAGGTCTTCAAATTCTACAGCTATGGAATTTTTATGAATGAAATAAGGAGCAGCATACAAGAGATCTTCAGATAAGACACTTTCCATAGCATGTGTGTTAAGTGAAATGTCTTGGAAATTCTGACCTTGTGTGATATTTATTCTACTATCCATTATATATTATCTTTATATTCTATACTGCATACTGAGAAGTGGTTCAATAAAATTCAAAAGTAATATATTGAAAAATTAAATAAGATTATGTACTTCTGTTATGACTTATTTAGTTTGCACAGATAAGGGAGTGTAAGAAACATAATGTTATCAGGTTAACCTATGTTACTTTGGACATTACTATGCCATAGATTATTAACAGTAATGTTTTTGCTGTGCAGGTTTTATACCAGTTAAGTTGCTTAGCAACCTTAACTCCAAGATAACGATATCTTGCTGCCTGTGATTAAACAGTGTTTTTTCCAGTGTTCTGTTTATGATGCTTCTACCTTACTTATTTTCTTGTTTGCAAACTGTTCCTCAGTTTTCATTCCAAACATAGCAAGGTATGTATACATTCCCTGTATAGTATTATACTTAAAATTCACCACAGTCACCTACTCAAATGAATGCAAAGAGCACAATAGTATTACAAAAAAACCCTACACTGTACAGTAATGCAAAGAACATAAAATGGAGAAGCAGTCTATAGAACTGCTACTGATTCTGCCAAATAAATCCTTATTTTCAGCATAAGTGCATTGCTAATAGCTGTGGATAATGCTCTAGTTCTATGATTTAATTCTTCTCTTAAATAAATAAATAGAAAGCTATGGGAATTGCCTTTGTGCAATGCTATAGTTTGGAATTGGTCCAAAACAGTGAAATACTGTACTTTAAGCAGTAGATGGATCAATTATTTTAATATGGAGTCTGTTGGACCTTAACACTAACTGTATTCTGAGATAATATCTGAAGGATGGCACACATTAAAATGGATATTGGATGACATTACATATTTAATATATTTCAAATTGTTCTATTAACACCTGCAGAGCTTATCACCATGGTTACTGTGGCAGAAATTAAACAAACAGGAAAACCTTTAAATTAATCCAACCTGAATAAGATTTGAATGGGATCTAGAGTCTCATTTAAACACTGGGAGCCAAAATGAAGTGACAGTTCTTCAACGAATAGTATAACCCATGCCTACTGAAGGAGGGGGTCTGTCCTTGCATTTGATGTGTAAACTGTCTGCTTCCTATATGCTGGAACTAAATTAATAATACTTCATGGTGCAAAGATTTGTAACTGAAGCACTAATATTGGTATGGATGCAATATAAATGGAAATACATGTATGTGTCAGCGCCACAAGTTACAGTGAAGTATTACAAGACTGGGGCTTGTATCAAACTCTCAGGACTGCTTACGGGACACTGTACCCAGTAGTAACATTGAGGAATATGCTGCTTAAATCTGAATGAGTAAGCTTGCACACAGCCCACAGCACACTGTAGATGCTTCCTCAGGCCAAGACCCTCCATTTTAAACCCAGAGGATGGCAACAGGTAGCAGCATAACACATAGGCTAAGAATGAAAAGCAGACAATGCATAGCAAGCTTAGCTAAGGCATATGGAGTCAGAAGCAGAGCACCAGCTGCCAAAGTGGGTCAATGGCTTGTCTTTGTCCTATTATTTTCATTCTAAATTCAACTGTCACCATTCAAGAGATGTGAACAACTCCTGTAGTATGACATTTACCTACCACTTTGAAAGGCTTCTGATATATGAAGTCGCTTACAGTTCCTAGCTGTTATCATTACTTAGCAATACAGATATTCTGATCAAAATGAGTGTTTGCATTAGGTTTTCAATTACTGAACTTGATTGACTTGCACTGCTATCTTGTGTATCTGAGGTGGTAAAAGAAAGCAGGAAAGGAAGCTATCTGCAATATTCAATTATACCAAAGTCTATAGTGAAGGTTTTGCTACAGTAGTTTCTTTAGACTGATGATGTAAATGTGCAGGGAATATCTACTGGATCAGTATTGCATTTCTTGAATATTTTTGTAAAGAATATTTAAAAAACCCAGATCTGTTACCTCAACAGGAGCTGGAAGTTGTCCTGTGTAAGATATAGTCTCTCTACATGAAGCATTTGTTTCAAATGTTGACCTTCCAGATATACAACAGATATGAGATTTTGTTTGGTGCTTACCTTGAACAAGAAACTCTGTCTGCTCATCCTGTTGTTGCTGAAGTTGCCATGGGATCTGAAGCAAATTAAAAAGGAATTCTTCACAAAGACATTCTTGCAAACAAAATGCAAAACCTTAATAAGAGCAATACAAAGGTATAACAAGAATACAGTAAGGTCAATTAAAATACCCTCTTGAGCAATAGGAAATTCTGCTAAGTTTAGTTCACACTTACTTTACTCTGTATCTCACACCAAATAAGTATGATTATGCAAGTAAATCATCGGCATTTAGAGATCCCCCTTTACTTGAAATCAGACATCAATTATAACACTTCAACTTATGCTGGACTAAATATTAGTCTGTACAAAACAGCACAGTGAGAAACTTCCAGGAAGCTTTTAACAGGTGTACAATGTTGAGGATCCCATCTGCTGACAATTACGAATGAAGCAGATAGAATTTGGAGCACCTGATTTCTTTTTGTAATGAAATCCCTACTGGGAAGTTCACAGGGGCAGTGTTGGCTGACTCTGGTGTTGAAGGTGCACTAAATTATAGCAAGTAATAGTGGGATGTGAATCTTGTATGAATCATCAGAAGAGAGCCACAGGGAATAATACAGTGTCTTTAAGGGAATCTCTATAACCCATGCAGTTAGTGCATATGTAGTCACAAAGCAGTTTCTCTCAGCCCAAAATTATTCTGAAAAATATCTGGTATGTAAGAAACTTGAGCAATTCAGAGAGACTGCATTGTGATAAGCTACAATATTTTCTGGTTTTGAATTACAGCTAATGTTCTAATGGGGGTTTTTTGCACAGGAAACATAATCCCCATTTTTAAAAAGGTAAAAAAAGAAAACCCTGAGAACTACAGTCCAGTCTCACTTCTGTGCCTGGCAAGACCATGGAGCAGATCCTCCTGGAAACTCTGCTGAGACATATGGAAAAGAAGGAGGTGATTGGTGACAGTCAATATGACTTCACTAAGGACAAATCATGGCTGATGAATTTGGTCATCCTATCTGATGGGGCTACAGCATTGGTGGATAAGGGAAGAGCAACTGACATCATCTACCTGGACTTGTGCAAAACATTTGATGCTGTCCCACACAATGTTCTTGTGTCTAAATTGGAGAGACATGGATTTGACATATGGATCACTCATTGGATGAGGAATTGGCTGGATAATTGCACTCAAAGAGTTATAGTCAATGGCTCAATGTCCAAGTGGAGACTGGTGATGAGTGCCATCTCATAGGGGTTGGTTTTGGGACTGGTATTGTTCAATATCTTTGCTGGAGACATGGACTCTGGGATTGAGTTCACCCTCAGCAAGTTTACTGATGACACCAAGCTGTGTAGTGCAGTTGACACACTGGAGGGAAGAAATGCCATCCAAAGGGACCTTGACAGGCTTGAGAGGTCTGTCTGGGCTAATCTCAAGAAGTTCAACAAGGCCAAGGGCAAGGTCCTGCACTTCAGCTGGGGCAATCCCAATCCCAAACAGAGGCTGGCTGGAAAACAGATAGAGAAAAGCCCTGAGGAGAAGGACTTGCAGGTGCTGGTGGATGAGAAGCTCAACATGAGCTGAAGATGTGTGCTTGCAACCCCAAAAGCCAACCATACATTGTGCTGCATCAAAAGAAGTATGATCAGAAGGTCAAGGGAGGTGATTCTCCCCTCTACTCCACTCTTATCAGACATCTGGAGTATTGCGCCCAGCTCTGGGGCTGCCAACAAAAGAAGGCCATGGACCTAGTGGACCAAGCCCAGAGGAGGCCAGAAAGATGATCCGCAGTATGGAGCACTTCTCCTGTGAAGACAGGCTGAAAGAGTTGGGTTTTTTTTCGTCCTGGTGAAAAGAAGGCTTCAGACCTTACAGCAGCATTCCAGTACCTAAAGGGGGCCTACAAGAAAGCTGGATGGGGACTTTTTATCAGAGAGTGCAGTGATCGGATGACGGGTAATGACTTTAAGCTGAAAGATGGTAGATTTAGATTAGATAAAAGTAAGAAATTATTTGCCTTGAGGGTGGTGAGCTGCTGTAAGAGTTTGCCCAGGGAAGTTGTGCATGAACAGTCCCTGGAGGTGCTCAAGGCCGGGTTGGATGAGGCTTCGGGCAACCTGATCTAGCAGATTGTGTTAAGTGTCCCTGTCCAGGTCAGGGGTTTTGGAAACAGGTGATATTTATGGTCCCTTCCAACCCAAACCATTCTATCATTTCCTACAGGGAACATTTCAGCCTTGGTAGCATTTAAAGACAAGTCTATGACTTCAAGAGCTAACTATAGTTTTCAATCATGATGTAGAATATCTGAAATAAAACAGTCAAAACAATTCTCATGTTATACACTGACATTCAGATTTAAAACCTTCATGGGGAATAATATTTAATATTTAGTTAAATATTGCCCATTATCTTCAGAACCACAGAATTAAATGGAGCTCTAGCACTTGTCACAAAAAGTGACATGGAACAGCCTATGAGTTATATGAGTGAAAATTCGAAGTAATACTTTTAAAATGTAAAGAGAACGAACATTAAAGGTTCAGTGGTTCTCATTAAAACTAGTTATTTCCAAGACTGATCAGGAAATGTGATCTTCTTAAAATGATCTCAAAGAGGATGCTGTCATTTTGATAATTACACATGACCCCAATTTATACAAAAGATATATGTAAAAGTAAACTACATCTTACCACTCTTCAAATATTTATAAGCTCTCCAGCTGAGTAGTGCTAATTAAAGCTTTATATACTTAAAAAGAAAATAGTGCTTTTAGCTCAGCTTTCATAAAATCTTTTTTTCAACAAGATGTTGTATAGCAGCACATCTGCAGTGGCATTATGTGCAGAAGGCCATCATAACTCAAGGGTAAATCAGGAGCTACTATTTTGGTTGCATTTAGATTTCCTGTAACTGTGTTTTTTTGTTGGCATTGGTAGACTCTAATTCAGATTTGTGAGCTTTAAATTTAAGTATTTGATTTGAATGTTTCCAAGCGCCTCTAAGAGTAGTTACAAAGAGTGTCGAGCACTGGGCTGAACACCAATAGCTGTTATTACACTTGTCTGTGAGCTAACTACAATACATCTTTTTGGCAACAGAGAACTTTCAAGTTCTGTTTTTCCTCCCACATTCTCAGAGCAGTAATTTCAACTTAATGTGACTATTACTTGGTAACATCAATAATAACATCAGGTTAGGGTTAATAACATTAAAGAAACAAAAAAAGGTTAACTGAAAGCTAACTTTTAGAGGTAAAATGTCTAGTTCAGGCTTACATAAAGCCTCTGGTGAATGAGAGGACTCCTAAAGCCTTTTGCATTTATAAAAGCCAGAGTTGAAAACTGCAGAAACCTAAAGAAGCCACGAGAAGAAGGGCCTATAAGATAGTGCCAGGTTACTGATAACCCAGATCAGTTTCTTCACCCAGATCAACCCTTATACCACTGCAAGCGGAAGATGGCACGAAGTAAGAACAAGGAATGGAGGAATGATACTTTCTTATGACAACAGTGCACTACCAACTTAAACTTTATGTGGAACTGTGAGATACAGTGAAAGAACTATAAGAATTGTCTTTGGTGTAGAGGAAATTCTGCTTGAGGGTTAGGCAGAAGAGGAAAAAATATGATTTTCATCCATTCTACCTAAAGCTTCACCAGTAGTTCCTCTGGCTGGAAGTGTCTTGTTCTGAAGTCTGATTTCTGGGTAGAAAGTATGCGGGTTTGGAGACTTTGTTTCTACCAGCCTTATGGAGCTTTTCTTTGAGAAGACAGAGGGACAGAGTAAGTGCATGTGCGCGTGTTCATCTGTGCGTGTGCTACACGGCTGCTTTGCACCTTCATAGACAGTTAAGCTGTTCTGGGGAATAAATTTAAAAGACATGTAGATGCAGTGCTTAGGGATGAGGTTTATTGGTAGACTTGATAGTGCTAGGTTAACAGTTGGACTCAATGATCTTAAAGGTCTTTTGCAACCTAAACTATTCTGTGATTCTAAAAATGAAGTACAGGTGCCCTGAAACTCCTGGTTTGTTTGTCATTATCTAAAATAAAATTTCTCAGTGTTGTTATTATTTGATTAAAGTGACATTAGGCAGCAGTACTGCAAAAGTTTAAGTGAAGGAGTGTTCTTCTTGTAGGGTGCTACAGCCATGAGTGCACTCTCTGTGGAGTGTGCTGTGCACCAGACAGCAGCTCTTTATAGGAAGGGGCCTTAGGCAATAAAATCTTCTAGTACAAATTATTTTTATTGAGTGTGCTATACACTTACTGTTCCATAAAAAAGATGAGGGAGGGTATGCCACCACAAGTTACTTCTTGAATTGTTTAGGAGGACTTTGTGCAGTGAATGGCTTCTAGAGAAGGACAAATCACTGCCTTATTATGAAGAGCACCCTTCCTTCTCTACCTACCTTCCCTCACCTTCAAGTTCTAAATTTTATTTTCAGCTACTTTTGGGGGAGTTGAAGGATTGAAAGTTAACATTATATTGCATGTTTCTTTGGTTTTGTTATGTTAAAACCTATAACTACTTTAAGCAGACAGTTATATCAAAGTTGAACAATTATAAAGTTTAATAAACCTAAATGTAATATTTTATTCAGATATTTCTATGCCTATCTTGTTTTTAGCTAAGCTGCATTCTAACTGAATGTCAATGTTTTTTAAAAGCTTTGTTTCAGTACAGAAAAATTTTGACATATTTAGTGTCTTATAGAGCTATTTAACTTGTAATATTAATTCATTGGCGTGATACAAATTAACAGCATTATTTATAATTTGGTGGATGTCATTAATATAATGGCATAAAGCAACATTATCTCACTGCATTGAAATTGTAATATGATACATCTCATTATCACACCTACTGTGCAGTTCATGCTGTTTGACATTTGCCAATGGTCATACAGTTCATATCTCAGACTGTGTGGTTCCAAAACAGCTTGTCTATACTTGAAGAAAGCAGTGAGTGCTGTCAAGGGTGGTCGTGATCCCTTCTAATTCCCAATTTTTTACTTTTTTTAAATTTTATTTTTTATTTCCCTCTCCACCTTTTCTGTTTCCTCTTTCATCTGTTTGTTTCTTCCTGCCTTGCTTAGGGAGGACACTTCAGCCTTGGGAGCAGACTTCTGCTTGTCTTTAAGAGGAAACTCAAAGATAACAGTGGCCAGATAACAATATCTCTGAAAGATTAAAATCAGGGTAAGTATGTAGGATATTTTCTAGTCTCCATCTGCTGAACACCTCAGAAACTTCTTAACCTAGATATGATATGTGAGTATTTAATAATCCTCTGTGGTTTTATGTTGTATGAAGTTGTCTTCTCTCCCCTGCTGCTCCTGTAAGCTTTTGGCATTCACCATACATTTTGGCAAGTAGTAATTTAAACGTACTCTCTGCTACACAAAGAAAAATCTTTCATTTGTTTTCAGCATGGATCCTGATAGCTTAATTTGATCCCCCACAGTTTTTGTTTAGAAAAGCCAATGAATACTTGGTCTCCACACAATCGCTCCATACCATTCCTGATATTGTAGAGCTTTGTCATACCCCTTCTTAGTCATCATTTTTCCAGACTAGAGAAAAATACACATTTGACAAGTTTGTTTTTTTAAAAACAGCCCAACAACTTATGAAAACATTTTTAAAACTTTAGGAAAACAATACTGGTTATGAAAAACACCATTGATTCTGTAGAATGATGGGCAGTTTCTGCTTTTCTCTGTGATTAATAGATGATGGAACTATCTGCTTTTATGTCGGGTATGCCTTTATCATGACTAGCAGGGGACTGCCTTTTTGCTTGCACGGTAGTAATCATAACCATAATGAGATTTGCTNTGAGGTTTATTGGTAGACTTGATAGTGCTAGGTTAACAGTTGGACTCAATGATCTTAAAGGTCTTTTGCAACCTAAACTATTCTGTGATTCTAAAAAGGAAGTACAGATGCCCTGAAACTCCTGGTTTGTTTGTCATTAGCTAAAATAAAATTTCTCAGTGTTGCTATTTGATTAAAGTGACATTAGGCAGCAGTACTGCAAAAGTTTAAGTGGAGGAGTGTTCTTCTTCTTGTAGGGTGCTACAGCCATGAGTGCACTCTCTGTGGAGTGTGCTGTGCATCAGACAGCAGCTCTTTATAGGAAGGGGCCTTAGGCAATAAAATCTTCTAGTACAAATTATTTTTATTGAGTGTGCTATACACTTACTGTTCCATAAAAAAGATGAGGGAGGGTATGCCACCACAAGTTACTTCTTGAATTGTTTAGGAGGAGTTTGTGCAGTGAATGGCTTCTAGAGAAGGACAAATCACTGCCTTATTATGAAGAGCACCCTTCCTTCTCTACCTGCCTTCCCTTCATCTTCAAGTTCTAAATCTTATTTTCAGCTACTTTTTGGGGAGTTGAAGGATTGAAAGTTAACATTATATTGCATGTTTCTTTGGTTTTGTTATGTTAAAACCTATAACTACTTTAAGCAGACAGTTATATCAAAGTTGAACAATTATAAAGTTTAATAAACCTAAATGTAATATTTTATTCAGATATTTCTATGCCTATCTTGTTTTTAGCTAAGCTGCATTCTAACTGAATGTCAATGTTTTTTAAAAGCTTTGTTTCAGTACAGAAAAATTTTGACATATTTAGTGTCTTATAGAGCTATTTAACTTGTAATATTAATTCATTGGCGTGATACAAATTAACAGCATTATTTATAATTTGGTGGATGTCATTAATATAATGGCATAAAGCAACATTATCTCACTGCATTGAAATTGTAATATGATACATCTCATTATCACACTTAGTGTGCAGTTCATGCTGTTTGACATTTGCCAATGGTCATACAGTTCATATCTCAGACTGTGTGGTTCCAAAACAGCTTGTCTATACTTGAAGAAAGCAGTGAGTGCTGTCAAGGGTGGTCGTGATCCCTTCTAATTCCCCGTTTTTTACGGTTTTTTAAAAAATTTTTTATTTCCCTCTCCACCTTTTCTGTTTCCTCTTTCATCTGTTTGTTTCTTCCTGCCTTGCTTAGGGAGGACACTTCAGCCTTGGGAGCAGACTTCTGCTTGTCTTTAAGAGGAAATTCAAAGATAACAGTGGCCAGATAACAATATCTCTGAAAGATTAAAATCAGGGTAAGTATGTAGGATATTTTCTAGTCTCCATCTGCTGAGCACCTCAGAAACTTCTTAACCTAGATATGATATGTGAGTATTTAGTAATCCTCTGTGGTTTTATGTTCTATGAAGTTGTCTTCTCTCCCCTGCTGCTCCTGTAAGCTTTTGGCATTCACCATACATTTTGGCAAGTAGTAATTTAAACGTACTCTCTGCTACACAAAGAAAAATCTTTCATTTGTTTTCAGCATGGATCCTGATAGCTTAATTTGATCCCCCACAGTTTTTGTTTAGAAAAGCCAATGAATACTTGGTCTCCACACAATCGCTCCATACCATTCCTGATATTGTAGAGCTTTGTCATACCCCTTCTTAGTCATCATTTTTCCAGACTAGAGAAAAATACACATTTGACAAGTTTGTTTTTTTAAAAACAGCCCAACAACTTATGAAAACATTTTTAAAACTTTAGGAAAACAATACTGGTTATGAAAAACACCATTGATTCTGTAGAATGATGGGCAGTTTCTGCTTTTCTCTGTGATTAATAGATGATGGAACTATCTGCTTTTATGTCGGGTATGCCTTTATCATGACTAGCAGGGGACTGCCTTTTTGCTTGCACGGTAGTAATCATAACCATAATGAGATTTGCTGCGGTCTGCCAGGCTCTTCTGCACGCCAACAGAACCACCCAAATAAATTACAGCACAAATAACAGGCAAGAGACATTTTCTTCTTCTCTATCTAATACCTTACTGAAACAGCTTTAGTAACAAATAGTCAACAGAAACAGACTCCTCAGTGTATTTAAAAAGGCCTGTTAATCACATTGGAAGTAATATGATTTTATCTGTTATCTGTAGTTGCCATTCAGAAAATTACACGTTTATTGAATCTCCTTGCAGACACATCATAGTAGTCTTTACTGAACGTGGAAATAACCTGCAACCTCAGCACATGCAGTAAAGTAGAAAGAAGCAAACAAACGTTAACTTGAAGTAATCAGAAGAACTGCACTGGCAATGCACTACTTGGAAAAATCCAGTGGTTAATTTCAATAAGAGATGATTATTCTTTTGGGGTACTTCAGTATACTTAATCACATTAAGGGGAAAATACTGTGATTCCGGCTTTTGTCTTTTGTAATTCAGGCAATTTGCTTTGTTTGCTTAACTTTGTCATAAAATCACACAATGGATGAGGTTGGGTGGGACGTCTGGACCCCATCTAGTCCAGTGCCCCTCCTTAGATATGGCTACACAAAGCAGGTTGCACGGGACCCTGTATCATCAAGTTTTTTATGTCGCCAAGGATGGGACCTCCACAACGTCTCCTGGAAGCCTGTTTCAATGTTCAAACACCTTCACATAATTAAGGGTTTTCTTGTATTCATATAGAGTTACCTATAATTTTAATATGTCTCTTGCTCTGTCTAGATACCCCTGAGAAGACTGTAGCACAATTTTCTTTGCTGAAGTTCAGTTGTAGCAGGAAAGACTGAAGTGAAGGAGAGTTGAATACCTTGGTCTTTTCTGTGTCTCCTGTTATCATGTCCCCTCTTCCATTCAGCAGCAGACCCATGTTTCCCTAAGACTTCTTTTTGCTGCTGATCTACTTAGAGAAGCCCATGTTTTTGCACTTCGCATCCGGCAACAGATTCAACTCCAGATGAGTCTCAGTTTAAAAGAAACAGATGATTTAAAATAGATTCAGCTAATTTCAAAACCTCTTGTAAATTAGTCTGGCTCTAGTGGAGGTTTCAAGATTGAATTTTACAAGATGCTACTTGTTACTTGAAGAACCAGAAATTTAAGAAAGGTAAAAAAAGTAGTTCCCGAACCAACACAATTTTTGTTTTGGATCTCAGTTTCCTGAAATGTGGGAAATCTATTTCAATTTAATTTTCAAATTAATTTTTGCCGGGGAAGAAAGTCAGACTCTCCTGGACCTGCTACAGCTGAGAAAGTACTTAGAAATTGAAAGACTTCTATGAAAACTGAAGTAACTCGTTCTATTGTTCAACCTGTCTGCCTCTGGCTTTTGCCCTTCACTGTAATTTGCCCTTAAAAGAATGCATAATACTTTCTGAGGAGAAAAACTTATCATTGCAGTTCATCTTAGCTGGAAATTAATGCAAAACAGGTAGCTTATTACAATTAGCTTGTACTTAATGTAAACTTTTCAGTCTATAGATATTTAATTAATTTCTGAGTAAGCAGTAAAAAATATTTGGTATAGATGCTTCAGTGCTCTAAAAACCTGGGTCAGAAAATTCCTTTGCCTCACAAATCCCTCTGACACATACTACAGCAATGAAATTACCGTTGACCACATAATAGATCTGAAGTCCACGTACTTCACAGGTAAAGTACATGGAACATTTAAGAACTTTAAAACTCCATATTTTTCCTCTAATCACGACTATTTCTTCATTTTGATGTGCTGACTGCTCATTCCCTTCCCCTCACCTGCCCGAGTCACTTATTTAAACCATGAATCAATGAATAATCTTGTTTTTTCAAAACTTTCCTGTAAAATACATAAACTCCTCCCAAATGCAAATGATGAATCGGGCCCACATTCAAAAAACCATTCAATTAGAAGTTGAAGTAAATGCTCAAACATTTTACCATATGGAAATACCTTTAAGCATGAATTCAAAATTAACCATGCATGGGATTAAGACACTGAACTGGGAAAGCTGGTCATTTTTGTTCTGCAAAAATGTGAGCCCCTGAAAGTCACGTGTTATGCTTCTATTTACCGACTGATTCATTGTCCTCTTGCGTAGTGATAGTAAAGACTGGGGGAGGCAGATCTCTACGCTTGATCTGTAAGCAAAGATATATTCCCATCTATACATATGCCTTACTTAACAACTTGGAGTTTTTTGGTGCTTGCATGAATTATTTTTTTCTTTTACACCATATGTGTGAAATAAGAGGCTGAAATGACCTTTTACTCTGATTTCCATGGCAACAACCCTCATTTTGGTGTCATTAAAATGTTCATTAATATTGTGAGTTAACTACAAAGGACATCTGGAGTGGATATGATTTAACAATTAAAACCAGAATAAAGCAAAACTTAGTTTGTTAAAGACTGTGCTTTGTTTTTTTGAGAGACATCTGTTTTAGGAAAGCTTTGCAATTCCGTTGTCTTACACTGTCAGCCTGCTTTCCACAAGGCAAACAGCATGTAGGAAAACCGAGTGCTTACAGCCAAAGCTGTTAACTTGCAGAGAGGTTGTCTCTTACATTCTTAATCTTTGAATTTCATTCAATGTGTCCTGGATATGAGAAGAAACAAAATTATGTGTCATTTCTTTCAAAACCATTTTTACTTTTGAGATGTACACACATTTCTGTGTATTTCTAGATATCATACATCATTCACGTAATAAAATGTCATTCAATTCTCTATTTTTATTCTTAATATATAGGGTTTAAATTAAACAGTCTCGTGCTGCTGCCTGAGCTACTGAGCTGTATTTACAACATTTCTCAAGACTGAAACCCCATAAATAAAACATCTAAGAATTAAGCTTATGTACTTTTGAGATGGCACAAATATGTTCACATATTGTATGAGCTGAAGGAATCTGGGTTTCTTAGACTGAAGAAAAATAAGCTATAATTGGTGGCAGAAAAATAATATGATCAAGAAAATGTACGCTGTATGTAATGACTTTTAATACAGGAGTAATCGTCCATTCTCTGTTTAGCAGAAGACAATTCAGTAAGTATTTAAAGTTTCTATATTATTAGCACAAGGAATTCAGTGATAACAGATATCAGAACTCCAGTGTTACCTATGGTGTATTGTATTTAACGATATTTGATGTTTATTAGATTTTGCAGAAAGTAAAAAAAGGAACAGTTGTGTTGTAAAAATGTACGTCTTCCCTTGGTTACTATTAATAATTTGTGCTGCTTTTTTTTCTTTGATCTTTTTTCTCATTTGAGGAACCCACACTTTTCTAAACTAATGCATTTGCTGACATCCATGCACCACAATTATTTCGCCTGAGTCAACACATTTCTAGAATTTGCACACCTGGAACCAAAGCACATGTCTCAATAAGTGTGTAAACCTGAAAGACTGTTTCCAAGTCTAATATCTGTCAGTGTATTGGAAACACAAGTATTTCAGGGAGGCCTCCTCTGAGGAGGTGAGTTTCATAGTAATGTGTCATAAGCTGAAGCTGTTCCCCAGGTTTCTAGCCCAAGCGCTTGTAGTTAATGTTTATAAATCTAGAGGACTTTGCTATTGACCATTCAGCTAAAGGTATGATGTGAAACACCCTCACTTCAGAGCAAGGTTTTGTTTTGGAATAGTGTCCAGGTTTTCTTTACCAATTATTAATTTTACTAAATACTGTAATACTAAATACTAATACAGTCCATCTAAAAGTAAAAATCGCTTTTGCTATGAACTATTTTCTTCTACTTAGGAATACCATGTATCTTCTTTTCAGTACTGCCAAGGGTCTCTAACTTGCAGTTTAAGAGGTCTTATTTTGAACCGCTGTACAGCTGTGAATTAAAATTTCTTAGGTAGGTGATTTTAAAAGAAAGAATGACTGAGGTATAGTCTATTGTCATTGACTTATATCACTCCTTACAAGAACAACAGGCATGACCTGAAATCTGTTTCTAGAGATGATTGTTCCGTCTTATGCTAATCTTGCCCACACTTGGCGACATCCTTCTTTATACATGTTGAAAAGTCTTACATTCCTGATGCACGTGAAAGTTGGCTGAAATTCTTTCTAACTACTGTGCCATTTAGTGTAAGTGCCATGGGCATCATAATCACTCAAACATTTTTTTTAAACGTTTGCCCCATTGTATGAAATTTCACATTAGCCTGATATAACTTACCCACATTTGAAAGTATGTGTTGGGTTTAATTCAGGGTAAGTCAGCACAGCCTCTGCATAGAGCATGAGGATATATACAGACCTAGGGAAAGTAGCTGTACACCTTGGTTTATCATCGCTGGAATCTGGCCTATAAAAAACCTTCACTTTTTATCCTACAGAAGCTGTTTCTTAAGCTATGGAGCACAAAGATCTGTTTTTCCATGCAGTTCTTTTCTTTCTCCTGTATGAACTGACTACTGAAATATTTCTGTGGTTTCTGAAAAGCGTACTGTTCTCCCCTTTTTTAAAAACAAACCACACAATTTCCCATCCCCTCTAACCACCAAAGTACTGTCCATGACTGCTGATACAGATCTTGCTCATGCCCCCCACTGTTACTTCCCATTTAGAGCTATTCTTCACCTACTTTTCCTTCCAAAAAGAAACTCCTATAAAAATCTTTTCTATAAAAGGAGAATATTCTAATTCTATGAAGAAATAAAATTGCATCAATCTCATTGTCTTTTCTTCAGAATTTGGAGCACAACGTCTTGCATTCAGGTTGCTCTTCGTCTTATTTTAGATTTCCCTTTCAAGATAGTACTATTTCAGTTGGAATTTGACATCACTTTTGAAATGGTGTTTATCACCTTGGACGGTGTTCAACCATCAGGCAGCGGACACTTTTGTCTGCAGCAGCTACCCTTTGGGACTAAAAACCTGTTCAGACTTCTCTCTATTCCTACTCAGATGCATGAGAATCTGACAAGACTCTTAACATCAGGCCAGTTTTGACAGTTTTATACTGTTTACTTAAATTAGGCTAGTACACAAGAAAAATGTCAGGTTAATGCAAATAGTATAAACCTGTAGATAGCACTGCTGAGTCACTGCAGTATTTCGTTTGAATAGCATAATGTGAAACTGCATATAGAAGGTGGAATTAAATATAGAAAGAAAGGTAGAGACAGATCTTGTATGAGGGTGGTTAATGGATATAAAGAAGTCTGCCTGCAGAGTTATAGCAGAAAATGAACATTTTGGTGAGAATTGATGTTATTGGCTAATCAAGAAGAGTCAGTTGAATTAACAAAAGCACTTTGATATCAGCTTTATGAAGTCTTTACTGGAAGGATAATAGAGAATTAACAAAAAAAATAAAATTCACTAGCATTTCTGAGTTGAAGCATTTTTAGAGTGGATTTAAATTGACTTTTCATTAAATAAATACTACTAGGATTTCTATTTTCTGGGTGTTCATTTCCTTCTCCTATTCATGATTTGCATTCTACTGGCCTCTTTAATCTAGTCTTTAAATCATTTCTATCAAACTAAGATCAAACTCTCTCATCTTGATATTATAATATTAATACGCTTTGTTGTTTTCAGCTTGGCAGTCTTGCTCAAGAATGTACATCATTTATATTCAGGTAAGACTTTATTTGCATGAAGAAGTTCAAGTGCAGCAGCTTTTCTATTTTCCCTGGAACGCTTTCCACATTTTAAACATGTAACCATTCTAGATCACCTTTTCCATAGCTTGTGTAAGTCTATTAAAATCAAGTTTGCTCTAGGCAATAAAACAGTCTAAAACTGAAATACTGACTGTGACCCTTTGGAAAGATATAAAGAATTTATTTGAAAAAGTATTATGTCCCTTTGGCAATGTCACGATTAATTATCCTTGTGACACTCCATATCTAGCATCTATATTGCCATCAAATGGCCAAGGTGAACTAAAATGCATTCTGTTATTCCATACATCATACAGAAACTATTTTAAAGTTAAGCAGATGTTGTTATAATAGAAAGGGAAAATTGCAAAACCGTACTGCAAAACTCTGCTGAGACTGATGCAGTCATATATTTCTCAGTCCGCTGTTCATCTATCATTTTAACTTCTTATAAATGTTACAGTGCAGACCTTCTGATGTTATCTTAAGCTGTATATTTAATCAGAAAAGCAGAAGTAGCAAACACAATTTATGTACTAGTAAATTGTAGCTGATCTTGTGATTACTTAAGGTGAATTTTACCTACTGCATCTGGATAGATGCCTTAGCGTTAGGGGACTGATAGAGAGTTGTTCTGGCAGCTCTACTTGAACTAACCTCATTACTCTTGGATTCTTCCCTGAGGCTATTTCTACCCCATTTTGTACAACTAGAGCAACATGAAGAGACTGAAGTTTTAAGCCTATGACATGAACTACTAATTTATCTTTTTTTTTTAATCTATGTAGCTGGTTTTCCCTAACTCACTAGATTGTCCAATTAGATTATCAGAAGGAATGTTTAAAGCCTGAGAAGGCATGTTTGAGGTGTTTCTTTTGTGGTTTTAAATCTGTTATGATTTTTTTTTTTAACATTTCATGTTATTTCATTTTTAGGGTGAAGTTAGATACGGGAAATGATCAGCGAATAAGGTGTTTGTCAAAAACAGAAACGATGATAAAAGCTGGTTTCCTACCTTTATGGAAGCAGTCTTCAATGATAATATTTATAAAAACTAGACAGTACACTGAAAACAGTACAATAAAACTTAACACAGAAACCTGCTATTTTTCATGAATTACAGAAGTCCTTCACATAGTATTTCTCTTTTGGTTTACCATTGTATTACCTATCCAGAAAAGTTAATGTTGTTTTAAAATGCAACTTAAGCAATGTCCATAGAACTGAATTGTTTAATAAATACACACTGGTTTCAGGTGGATGTTATATTGATAAACCTGTTTACTACTCCACATGCAAAGCAGCAGCAAAAAAGGTTCAGTCAAAAATATGCACAAGTCTCCAGCAGAAAAAGATTAGTAATAAAAAGCTTATGGGGAGCAGCCTATGATAACACCATTCAGAGATAAGAACCTTCTTTGATATAGCTTCGTATTTCAAATAAAAATATCAAAATGCAACTAGATCTAGGCATAAAATGAGATAATATTTTAAAAATTCACTATGAAAATAATTACATCTGGAATCAAATCTTTGATAAGCAGTTCTTACATGCATCACAGCTATAGCTTAACACTTGAACTCTTTTAATAAGTAGCATCTTCACAAATCACATCTACTGGATATTGATTTGGATTCTGAAAATGAGTAGATCCAAAATTAATGACCACTATTGAAAATGTAGTTGTACTAAAATGTTCTGCGGCAAATGTAGCTATATTTTGTGAATATCCACTTCCACATGATTGCTAGTTTAAGAACCTAGACTGATTTATCAGTTTTGGAAGTATTTTTCAGTTTCTTGCCCTGTCGGCAGCAAGATAAAAGGCACTGACATTATATGCCATTATATATAACAGCAGCTTATTGCTGTTTATTTTTTTTTAAATAATAATGTTATATTTCACCACAATAATGATATTATATCACAATTTTAAGGGTTTTTTTTTAAATGACAATTTTCAAATTTTGCATGAAAGAATACTCACTGTAAAAAACAAGTTTTTAAGACCCAGGATTTAAAAATTAACTCTTATTTGTTCTACCCATTTCAGGAGCTCTGTGCTTAAATGTATTTCAATGACTACTTATGCATTGGAGATCAGCGACCAGAAGGATACACAGATGATGTGAGTTTTTTGTAGCTCAAGTAACTATTAGTTAAATCCATCTGTAGTAAGAAGTGCAGTTGTTGGAGGGAGCATGATTTCTGTGAGGTCCTGGGGATGAATGCCAGGCAATAGTTCCCACCGGTGTTCCCACTGCTCCCTGAGCACATGGCACAGTGGCTGGATTTTGCTGCTGTGAAGTGCAATCTTGACATCTTCTGCTATTTCTGGTAACAAATCACTTGGGAACATGTGGACCTCAGTGGCTGTGGTGACCATAGTTGGACAGCCAAACTGTGAACGCAGGCAGCTGCATTCTTAAGTGCATAAGCTTCTTTCTTTAGCACCTTCTGCATATATAAGCTTCTCTGTGGAAGCTGCCCTCCAGGGACTTGTTTCAATTCTCTCCCACTGCTGTGGTCATTTAAAACTACTGTGGTTGTCTCTGAGGCTATCAACTGATCTCTCTCTTGCTGCGCTTGGTTATTTGCCCAAGTATCACCTAGGTGTCCCAATGGGATGGTCAGTGCTCAACAAGGAATAGTGTCCTTATACGTCTCAGAGAATGACTAGTCATTGCTTAATAATCTTCAAGCCATGGCAGGCTCAGTGAGTCGTTCATACAATCAAAATATAAACCACGCTATTTGTTGAAGGATGCCTGCATCCATGAAATTGCCCAGGGAAGTTGTGGATGCCCCATCCCTGGAGGTGTTCAAGGCCAGGTTGGATGGAGCTTTTAGCAGTCGGATCTAGAGGGAGGTGTCCCTGCCCATGGCAGGGGGGCTGGAAATAGATGATTGTTAAGGACTTTTCCAACCCAAACTATTCTTATGATTCTATGAAATTCAGGATCCGCTCCTATTGCTTAGTTATGTGAATGTGAACGGTGTATGCGCCTTTTTGCCAGGCCTGGCTGGCTTCATTACCATAGTGCCCACAGGACAATTAAACCTGATTCTGAGCTCCTGCTGGCCCCCTACAGCATTGCTTTGGGTTGTTCCAGATACCACCACAGCCTGCCTTGAGCATCCTGAAAGCTTCTTCTCAGGTAGGCACTTAATGCCCAGCTCTGAAAGTTCCCATAACAGTGTGTGGAATTGCTGCCTGTCCTCGCTACATTTAAATATCCGAGTGGATGTAGTCTGGGTGCTAAAAAAAAATAATGCTATTTAAGACAATTTTTCAAATTTATTAAAAGAGGGAATGTCCTTATTTATAATGACTGTGCAGTACACTTTATGACTGCGTTGGAGGGATGAAAGCATCCTGATGAAACATACTTTGAAACACATTTATTTCTTTTACAACATTATTCCTCAAAGAAATGTTTTCTGCTTCTGAAAATAAACAAGTTAACAGAAAAAGGGTACATTTCTTTATAAAACTGTTTTGCTTCTATTTAATCAAAATTAAGAGACTTATTTTCTTAATTTGCTAACTAATAATGTCATTCTTTTTCTTTAGAGATAATACTAGCACCTTAATGGCACTGTAGGATACTTATTAAAGTATGAGAGATTAAATTCTAATGAACACACTACAGACTTCTTGACAGGGCTTCCAGGAAAGGATTGCTATAAGAAAAAAAAGATTAAATTCATTTTTCAACCTATAACAAAAGGCAGAATATAGTACCTAGCTGTAACCTCCTACATGAATAATTGTAAATTAAGTAGTGTTTACTGCATAGCCAGCCATTTGTCCCCTAGCCTGCTATGCATGAGCAGGCAAAAAGTCTGCATTTTTTCCTCGAAATGGATGATTTGGAGACTTTGCTATGTATCAGCCTTAAATGCACTACTTCTGCTATGTCAGTACTGATGGATTTACATTAAAGAAGGTATCAGGACCTTTGTCAAGCTGGTAGATGACCTGTGGAAAAGGACAGACTATGCAAACACCTTCTGCTTTACTGTACAGCCAGAAAATGGCCTTGAAGGAAGACAGCATCGTAGAGCCATGATGGTAATGAGTCCAGATTACAGAGATCTTCAGAGGAGAAGGGCTGTGATCATCATTATAGCCCTACCCAGCTCATAGCAGGAGTGAAACATTTTATACTTTCTGCTTTCTCTAATACAGTTAGCAATGAAGCTTTCGATTCACTGTAGGAAATAAAATTCTGTATCCACACCGAGTAATGCATTTTCAGTCCAAATAAATAGAGGATTTCCCGGTGAGTTCAATATAGAGCTCATAATACAGTTCTTGACCAAACTGAGAGAGACTTAGGAGGGGGAAATAAAACCAAACCTGTTTCCTACAGATCAAGAAACTGTTGTGGATCATGGTTTACTATTAAGAAGATTAGCATCGATTTGGGCATATTAGAAAATAATATTAATATACTAGGCAACAACAAATACTGTAATGGGGTAAAACATATTTTAAAGCTAAAGGTAATGAGTACCATCAAAAATGAAAGTAAGAATTAAAGCATTTTGTAAGGCTTGTGGTATTAATATTCTACTTTCCTAGCAGACCATATACTATAATGTCACTGATACAGTAACTTGATATTTAGCAATACAAAGTAATAGAAAACGATTGACGGGGAGGATGTTTTTAATAGCCAGCAATCAGGTTTGACAATCCTTGTGAATCTCCTATAAAACCTGTTCTCCCAAATTATGAATTGATTGCAATAACATAATTAAACTAAAATCAGCACACGCAAGCGTATCATAGAATCACCAGGTTGGAAAAGACCCACCAGATAATCGAGTCCAACGACTCCTATCAAACACTAAACCATGCCCATTAGCACCTTGTCCACCCATCCTCTAAGCACCTCCAGGGAAGATGACTCAACCACCTCCCTGGGCAGCCTGTTCCAGTGCCCAGTGACCCTTTCTGTGAAAAAAATTTTTCCTAATGTTCAGCTTAAACCTCCCCTGGCAGAGCTTGAGACCATTATGATACCCAGGTGATCAAAGGTAAAGCAGCTATTTATGTTACCTTACTCTTCTCCCCTCAAACCAAAGAAATTGTTTAGAACATTTTAGTTGAGAGGAATGTAATGAAGTGGATGTGAAGTATATTGCATTAAGATCAAAGAAAAAAAATAATAAAAATGTAGATATGCTTTTGCAGTTCTGGAAGCATTAGAAGAAAAGGAGCAGGAAGCAGGAGTATGTTCTGTATTTACAGCAGATAAAATTAGTCCTAATGGAAAGGTGAGCAATAAAGAAAATGAAAGGTTAGAGAAAGCAAGCAAAATGCAAGAGAAGACAAAAGAGTAATAGTAAAACTAGAAGAAAAATAACCAGGACAATCATGCCATTGCTTCAACAAAGTTGAAAGACATCCCCACCCCACCCCTTTTCTTTCATGTTGGACTCCATAAAAAGATACAGTTCTTTGCCTAAAAGCCATGCAATCCAGCATGAAGTCCAAGGCAGCGGGCAAAATGAATGTAGCACAAGAAAGCTGTAGAGTAGTGGGGATATGCTCATGCAGTTTTATGTTTTGTAGTGACACAGTCAATTGAATGGAAAAATTTTAAATTATTATTTTTTTTTAAACTTGACTCTAGATGAAAACATAAGAAGGATAGTGCTAAACTTCAGCAAATCCAGCAGAGGTTAGGACAGGTTGCCCTGGCGAGGCTGCGGATCTGCTGTTCCCAGAGGTTTTCAGCATCCAACTTGGAAAAGACCTGGGCACTCCAATACCAATTCAGGGCAAACTTGCTTCAGGAAAAAATTTGGACCAGAGATCTCCCATGGGCCCTTTAGCCACGGTGAGTTTGTGATTTCTTAATTTTCTACAAGCTATGATTCTGTATGCATCACAAGCACTATCTCACTGATGTTAATTAGCAGGTGTACTTTTGTAAGTGAAATGTGTTTTGAGAAGAGTTTTGCCTCCAGTCTGCAACAGCTGCAAAGGGACTGATGAATTTCAAACAACAGAATCAGTCAGAAATGATGAGAATACACAGCCAGAAATAGATGGCATCATTTGGAGAAGGAAAAAAGCCAAAACAAACAATGCAAACAAATAAAGAAGAGAGATGGAAAAGCAATTACTTAAAAAATATTATTTCTTGTAACATATGAACAAAACATATATTTATGTTGGTATAATTCTACTGATTTTGATGATGCTTTATATCTCTTATAACAAAATAGCATTATGCAAAACATTTACATTCAAGATAGCCTAGCTTTTCATCAATAACTATTTTGGACTATCTTTGCACTATATATAATGTTAAAATTTTGACTTGTCTTTCCAACTCTTACATCTTTTATCTATTCTCTGTGCCTATTCTTTCAACTCTCAACCATATATTTTAGCTTTTTTTCCCATCTGGCTACAAAGTTTTTGTAAAAGACAAAACAGATAAAATAGCAGAATAATAACAGTGTATGCCTCCTCTAGTGAGATCTAGATTTCCTCAGTGGAGAATATATGACCTTCTTTTATTTTTGATACTTGAAAGCTTTCTTTAATAATGCTGTTTCAGTCTAATTTTATACAGTCAGCATGTTAGATGTCATTTGAAAGTACTCCCATCTTTTATTGTTTTTAGCAACCAATTAGTTCCCAGTCCAACTAGTCCCAGTTGCTCAGCTGTATACTGGGGATTTGGCATAGCATGTTGGAATAAATCACTTGCCTTCTGCCCCTTGCAGTCTTAAAATACAAATCAAAGCACAGATATTGATGTTTGCAGTGACAATGGAAGAACCAGAACAACAAAATTCATCTGTTTACCTCTTCTTATAGTCACCCTATGCAAACCTTTCTAATGCTAGGATGTTGTTTTTCTGGAAAGAAGCAATCATTTAAGGAATTTTCCGATTGGGAAATATTTCCACAACTACTGCAGATTAATACTACGATCTTCACTGCTAGACCTGATTGTATTTCATTATCTTCTGTCCTTGCAAAGCCACTTGATGATGTGACTTCCTTGATTATAAGAAGGATGCACCCAGCCAGCAGAGGTCAAGTTCCCAGCAGTCATACAGTACGTCAGCAGTGCCAGTTGAAGTCAATGGAAGTACTTTTATGTATTTTAAGTTTCAGCACATGGTTAAGCCTGGCTTTTTTTCCTTTCTTCTCTGTTCTTCTGTATTGAGGTCACTTTGACTGTTTCATTCTATTTATGCTTTCAATCTTCATTTTTTTATAAGGACATTGTAGACTGGGAAGAAATCCCACATCCTCAAGCAGCATACTGGAAAGTTATTTCCTGCTTGAAAGTTTTCCTCTTCATTAAGTACTTTCTGGAAATATCTCAGTTTGTTTTGACACAATGACTGAGAATAAGAGGTAGATCTGTTTCCAGCAGCCATTGGTAGAGGCCTGAAAAGGCTTGTGTGAGCATCACCAACACAACTACAAACATCTCAGATGTGGCAAACTCCCTGGTAGCTGGGGTAGCTCCCTGACTCCACCGAGTCAGCTCCAAGATGGGACACCTCTCTCTTTTTCCTCTCTGAGCCAGGAACAGTTCTAGGAAAAGAAGATAGTTTCAGTTTCTAGATCAACTGCTATTTTTTTTTAATTTTATTTTCATCTCTTCCATATGACGCTGATCCCAGAGAGGATCCCAAGTTTAACTTCTTGTCATTTTTCTGGGTCTTCTGTTGCACGTAAAAATTCAGGGTTTAAGTTCTTTTGGAAACTGTGAAAAGATCCTTCTCCTTTGTGTGTGCAAACATGAATTTTCATCATAGGATATGGCTACTATGAACAGTAGTTCCCCCTGTGTACAAGTCCCGAAACTAGAGGAGCAAAATGAGGCTCCCATGATCCAAGAGGAGGTAGTCAGAGCCTTGCTTGCCCAATGAGACACCCACAAGTCTATGGGGCCAGACAGGATTCGCCCAAGGGTATTGAGGGAGCTGGCAGATGTGCCGGCCAAACCCCTTTCCATCATCTTCCAGCAGTCCTGGAAGACTGGGGAGGTTCCACTGGACTGGAGGCTGGCTGATGTTGTGCCCATCTA
>WAAB01001186.1:58006-94583 GCA_013389865.1 Piaya cayana
GGCTTGGGAGTGTGCGCCCCAAAAGCCCCCTGAGAAATAGAGAGGATGCTGACCTGGTAAGTGAATGTATTTTAATATGTCCTCGTTCACCTCTTTCACCTATTTCACGTTTAATAGGCTGTGACTGGTCTCCAGAGCTCTTGGTTCAATGATAAACAAGTTCATATTGCTGTAGAAAGAGCAGGACAAGCCTGGCTGGTTTCTTCCTCATCCAGCAATCCCTTCCGAAAGCCGGCCCATGGGACCTGGGATGGGTTTGCTTCCGAGCCGCTGCAGGGGCTGAGGGTGGGCTGCCGTGTCGGTCAGTTGCTCCAAAAAGTTCCCCTCACTTTTTCTTGGTCATTGTTTTGACACTAATGGAGACCTCAGCTGAGCATTTCGGTTTAGATCTGAGAGAGCTGGGGGTGTTTAACCTGGAGAAGAGGAGGCTGAGAGGAGACCTCATTGCTCTCTATATCTACCTGAAAGGAGGTTGTGGAGAGGAGGGTGCTGGCCTCTTCTCCCAAGTGACAGGGGACAGGACAAGGGGGAATGGCCTCAAGCTCTGCCAGGGGAGGTTTAAGCTGGACATTAGGAAAAAATTTTTCACAGAAAAGGTCATTGGGCACTGGAATAGGCTGCTCAGGGAGGTGGTTGATTCACCTTCCCTTTAAGGCATGGGTGGATGAGGTGCTGAGGGGCATGGTTTCGTGTTTGATGGGAATGGTTGGACTCGATGATCCAGTGGGTCTTTTCCAACCTGATTGTTCTCTGATTCTATGAAATCAGGTACAACGTTGTAGCTGCTGCAACAAATAAAACATGGATTAGTCTCAGAAGGTATATGTAATCACACCTGATATTTCTGAACTGCAATTAAATTTGGGGACTTGTGCAAAGCTTGGGTAAACGCTCCACTCATTTATACTTACAAGATCGAACTGTGTTACGATACTACTATGTTGGAATAATGTTTTCTAAAATGGTTATCTTAAAATAGGTCTGACTTCAAAGGATCTACCCATTTATCTTCTAGAAGATTGTGATGTTCTAAAAAAAATCAAAGAAATGCAAGCCTGTTTTTAAATACTTGAAAATAAGAGTCTTAATTGTCAGAAGATTCACTTAATAATGTATATATATCACATTACCTTACCTCAAATTGGTTTATGTGTTTAACATTTTCTTTCTTTACTATAAAAATGACCATGTCTAGACACAAGTACTACTGATTTGATGACTTGTAAAATAATATCTCCGGTAAATCATACTAACAAACATATCAACAGTACAGAAACCTTATTTTCCTTTTTGTTTGAACAGTTTAGTTATCAAATTACATGATGGACCAAAATGTATTCCCTTGACAAAAGGAATTAAAATCATAAAGCTGTAAGAAACGTGTGTATATTGCCTTCCATCTTTCTCTCCAATCACCCAGCTGGACAAATGGAGCTTGTACTTGCTTGCCTCCTCTTTAGCTCATGTGCCCAAGGCAACAAACCAAGGAAATGACAGGTAACAACTTATCAAGTGGTTTTCATCAGTTAACTCCCTCTCTGCCTCTCATTAGGCATCATTTTATTAATGGACGCAGGTGTGCTAGTAGCTGAACAGTTCAGAAGGTAGGATGCAAGCATCAAATAAAAGATGTGTGATGTGCAGTTTATGTTTTAAGTGTATATTAGCGTATCTGAGAATGCATGTGCTAATAATAGGTGACATTTTATCAACGATACTGTGGAAGCCTTCATAAAGAACTCGGAGCTGATTTACCATGTGATATGAATGGACAGGAGAAAAGACTTCATATTTGTACAGGGACTGTAATTTTGCATTTGAATTTCTTGTGGTGGAAGTATGCATTAGCACAAGATTTAATCAAAAGCAACAAAACCATGCATAATGCACAGTTTGCTACAGAAGCAAGCTTTGATAAGTAGGAATAATGACAGTTGAAATACATTTAAAAAAATACAAATAATTTATAAACCCATTTTATATTCTTGCTTTTTTTCTGTAGTGAGGTAGAAATTGAGGAAATAATCTTAATCTCAATTTAAATTTGCATTTAAACTTTTTATCAGTTAATTAAAATGATGTATTGTGAAAATTCAGAAATACTTGAGATTATTTAAGGCACCTTAATTTCATCTTTACCTTTTCCATTGTCTTTAATGACAAGTTGAATAAAGGGTGTAAATATCAATAAAATAAAGTATATAGTTTCCATTGTACACTATGTTATTTTTGTTTACCTTAATTCCATTTTTTTTGTTTCATGCCCCAGTATTTAACTTTGTAGCGGTACAAGAGGCTCTTGAAATGAATTCATAGCCAAGACGGTTTCCACTTAAAAAAAAAAGGGGAAGGAAGAAAAAAACTCAAGTATTTTGTGTTAGATGAGAGAAAAAAAATCTTTTAGGTAGAACATAGAAAAATCAGTTTATCTATTGACACTGTTTGCAATTTGTGTATCATCTTGTTAGGTTAGATTTTTATTAAATAATGAAGGAAACAAAACTATAAAACTTGAAAAATCAGATACCATATAATTGTTACCCCACAGAATAAAAACCAAATAAACAGAAACCCCAACAACTCTTCAAACTAAGACAAACTAAAGAAACAAGGGTGCTTTTTTGGGGTAGAATTTGCTGCAGGTAGGTGAGTTTTATAATCTGCATTCTCATGGCTTTTGAGGTGAAGTAGAAGATAGTGCGAATTTATTCCAGGTAACTCATGTTATATGACCTTTAAAATGAACATACCTGCTTTACAGGTTATATGCAGTTCACTGGCATATTTTATATTGCGTTATGGGGCTGACAGCTGCTTCCATGATGAAGGAGATGATATAAATATTCTTCTTGTTAAACACTGAGGAGTTTCTCACAAAACTGCTCAGGCTGGAGAAGTGGGTCTGTGTCAACCTCATGAGATTCAACAAGGCCAAGTGCAAAGCCCTACAACTGGATGGGGCAATCCCTGTTTTCAGTACATGATGGAGGATGATGTGATTGAGAGCAGCCCTGCAGAGAAGGACTTGGGGGTGCTGGTCAATGAGAAGCTCAACATGAGTCAGCAACGTGAGCTCACAGCCCAGAAGGCCAAACGTATCCTGGGCTGCATCAAAAGAAGCATGGCCAGCAGGTCAAGTGGAGTGTTTCTGCCCCTCTATTCATCTCTTGTGAGACCTCATCTGAAGTATTGTGTCCAGTTCTGGAATATTCAATTTACAGAAGTTATGGAGCTGTTGGAATGGGTCCAGAGGAGGGTTACAAAGATGATCAGTGGGCTGGAGCACCTCCCATACAGGACGGGCTGAGAGACCTGGGCTTGTTCAGCCTGGAGAAGAGAAGACCTTATAGTGATCTTCCAGTACATGAAAGGGGCTACAAGAAAAATGGAGAGGAACTATTCATGAAGGCTTGTGGTGATAGGACAAGGGGGAACTGGAACGGGCCAGATTTAGACTACACATAAGGAAGAATTTCTTCACTGTGAGAGTGATGAGGCACTGGAACAGGTTGCCCAGCTGAGTTGTGGATGCCCCATCCCTGGAGGTGTTCAAGGCCAGGTTGGATGGGGCCTTGGTTAACCTGATCTAGTGGGAGATGTCCCTGCCCATGGCATGGGAGTTGGAACCAGATGATCTTTAAGGCCCCTTCGAACACTAAATAGTCTCTGATTCTATGATTCTGTCTCTCTCTTAAACACTATTTTTGGACGTCTCCTGTCTTCCTCTGTAAGAGGTCACCGGTGTGTTCACTGGGCCTTGGATGGACTAAATACACCCTGACTGTTAGTTAAATACCAATTTCCTACCAGTCTCATTTTCAAGCTCATCATTTCAACAGAACATTTTAAGCCTTCTAGGTATTGCTTCAGCCAATCATGCATACAGCTAACTACATTTTTCTCAGAAAAAATAATATCCCATTTTGCAGCCTGATTGGTTTTCATCCAAGTACTGAAATGCTGCTTTTTAGGTAAATTTCCCCACCACTTGTGATACTGCTGACCTCTTCTCTCAACCGCTTCTCTCAAAGATCACTGTCTTTGACTTCATGTTTCCATGCCAGTGCTTCTGCTCTTAATTTTCTGGCCATCATGCTGGTGGGTTTTGTGTAGAATTGTCCTCCATTCTTCTGCACTAGCATCTCCTGGGACTTCTATTCATGCTCTCTCTGTCTTATCTGGTGTCGACCTTGAACAATTTTATCCATTTAAATGGACAGTTAAGTGTTTGTCTAGAAGCAGAAGTTAATTACTTGTCTCGGGTTTGGTAGGGATAGAAATATTTTTTTCCTAGTAACTGTTATAATGCTGTACTTTTGATTTTGTGTGAGAATGATGTTGATAACACAGTTGGTTTTAGTTCTTGCTAAGTAGTGCTTATACTAAGTGAAGGACTTCTCAGCTTCCCATACTCTGCTAGCAGGGAGATTCACAAGAAGCTGGGAGGGAGCATAGCCAGGACACCCGACCCAAGGTGTCCAGAGAGATATTCCATACCACCTGTTGTCTGTGATGCTCAGAACACAAACTGAGGGGATTTGGCTGGGGACAAGGATCATTGCTTGGGCTAGGCATCGGCTTCTGGGTGGTGAGAAACTGCACTGTGCATCACTTGGTTTGTATATTCTATTCTTACTTTTATTATTTTATCTTACTTTTATGTCCTATTAAACTGTCTTTATCTCAGTCCACGAGTTTTACCTTTTCTCCACTTCTCCTCCTCTGTCCCACCAGGGTGGGGGAAGGAGTGAGCAGTTGTGTGGTACTCAGTCACCAGCTTGGGTTAAACCATGACATTACTGGATTGTGTATTACACAAATAGTGTAATGTCTAAGGATCACTCCACTTTTAGGACACCTCCTGCTTGGATACATGCCTTGTTGGTAAAAACGGGCAAACTTTCCACTTCAGGCTAAGCCTCTGATCAGCAATGTTATGAAAAACAGAACAAAACGTATTCGTACTTAATGTTATGCCCCTCTGTCTGCTAATCTGTTGAAGGAAGAAAAACACATAGTCTAAGTTTAGTTCCCTGCTTTCCTTATAGTTCAATGTGGAGTGTTCGTCTGCTGCCAGCATCCAGGGAGCCGGATTACTATTCTTGTCATGTGCCTGTTGCCTTTCCTTTGCTGACTGAGAGTCACAAACTTGTCAGGGAGGAAGTCTTATATATTTATACCTCTGTCCCTTTAAAATTCATCCATGGCAGGCGTTACTTGTATGCAACCAGGGAAAAGCATCTTTCTTTATAAAGAATTTAGGTGTGTTCACCAAACAGCGTTTCCAACAGCTGATTTGCCACATATTATTCTAGCTCTGGCTGTGGGAATTGCATGCTTGCAGACAGCTGTGGAATGATTATTCATGTTTCATATCTACAAAGCTGAGCGTTTTGTTCTTATTCAGGAACAGTGTGGAAGACCTAACCTAGCTTAGCTGAGAAAAGATTTTATTTAACCTGGAGAATCAGTGATGACTGGAAGGTTTAAGGCCTCCAGAATCAACAAGTGTAAGAAGTCGAGGACAGGTCATGCTCATATTGAAGTCAGTGACAATTTCTTACTGCTTCAGTGGAATCAATTGTATCACCAGTAACTGGGTGGGGGGGACAGGGGTGGAAAGTAAAAAGCAATAATAATTTTCTTGCTGGAATTGGAACACTTGAAAAATTCTATTTTTAAACTGAAGAAACTTTTATTCTCATCTTTTACCTGTTTTTTTGGTGCCACTGTAAACATTATGCTTCATAATTTTTTTCATTTATATATACTCATACTTTATGTATTTTCCAACAATATGGGCAGTGTAGCTGCTTTCACAAATGAAACTGAGAAATGTGTGCAGATGCCCTTTACTGAAAGAGAATTACCGTTTTTCGCTCTCCCCTTCTGGTCCAATAAACATGGATTTATAAAATGTGGAACAGATCCCACAGGACACTAGAATATTCAATAGCCTCGTAAATATGCAGTGATCTAGGATATGGGTTCAAATACTTGCTCTATAGCATGCAAGCAAGCATCATATAAACTAAGACATCTTTCTTAAATGTCTGTTTACCTGTTGGCTTCTCACTGATTTTCATTATTAAGAAGAGAAAAACGCGCTTGGGTTACCAAACCAAATCATCTGGACAAAGTGAAGTAATCAAGTAAAGACAGAAGATGATAATGTGTCCTTAGAAGCTCATCTAAAATGAATATTAAACTATGCTCGGTAAAGAGGTGTCTTGGTGTGACTTTCAGCTGGTTAAAAGGTAAACTTAGGAGTGCTCACTCACATCAGTAAATGTGACAAGACTAAGGATTTTGCTGTAAGGGATTGTGCTGTGACCTAAGATTACTGATGATGGCAGAGGTGCTGGTGTGTTTATCAGAAACTATGAGGGAAGAAGTGTAAATATTGCTACCTTGTGCCTCATCTTGCTTTGTTACAGGTCAAACAAAAGAACACACCATGGAAGAAAAGCCCATTCTTGACTAGAAGGTTCACATAAGATATTTGCTATATTGTTTGGCTGAACTGGTGCATTTTTGCTGTGTACACCTTCCTGCACTTGGCTTCATCCAGACATCTATGTCCCACCATGAGCTACTCTCCATAGTTAAAGCTGTGTTGATTCATAACCACACTATGAGGCAGATGAAGGCTGTGAGGATGTTCTGTGTTTCTCCAAACCTGGTAACTCCTGCAAAGCTCCAAGTGACCATCTACTAGTACCCTCTGTCTTCCATGGCCAAGTCCTCTTGCCTGCACAAGAAGCCTTTACCTCCATGTGGACACAAGTGAAGCCAGCAGGATTTGTACAGTGAAGGATATTTTGATATTTATTATTTGATATTTAGTCTGTGGAAGTTTATGTTTTTATGTAGACAAGGAAAGCGTTAATGTCAGTAAGGAATAAGGAACAGAGAGTAAAGGATCTTCCCTGATCTTTGGTCCCCAGGCAGGCATTAGGCTCACAGAATCACAGAATGGTCGAGTTGGAAGGGACCTCTGGAGATCATCCAGCCCAAACCAACTGCTAAAGCAGGTTCACCTAAAGCAGGTTTCACAGCGAATTTCCAGGTGGGTTTTGAAGGTCTGTAGGCAAGGAAACTCCATAGCCTCTCTGCACAGCCTGTTCCAGTGCTCCGTCACCCTCACAGCAAACTTTTTCTTCATGTTGAGGTGGAACTTCCTATGTTTGATTTTGTACCTATTGTCCCTTGTCCTGTCACTGAGCACTGTTAAGAAGCATTGAATCATAGCATAGTTTGGGTTGGAAGGGACCGTAAACCCCATCCAGTTCCAACCCCCCTGCCATGGGAAGGGACATCTCCCACTAGATCAGGCTGCCCAAGGCCCCATCCAACCTGGNGCTGAATGTTTTGTTCTTATTCAGGAACAGTGTGGAAGACCTAGCCTAGCTTAGCTGGGAAAAGATTTTATTTAACCTGGAGAATCAGTGATGACTGGAAGGTTTAAGGCCTCCAGAATCAACAAATGTAAGAAGTCAAGGACAGGTCATGCTCATATTGAAGTCAGTGACAATTTCTTACTGCTTCAGTGGAATCAATTGTATCACCAGTAACTGGGTGGGGGGGACAGGGGTGGAAAGTAAAAAGCAATAATAATTTTCTTGCTGGAATTGGAACACTTGAAAAATTCTATTTTTAAACTGAAGAAACTTTTATTCTCATCTTTTACCTGTTTTTTTGGTGCCGCTGTAAACATTATGCTTCATAATTTTTTTCATTTATATATACTCATACTTTATGTATTTTCCAACAATATGGGCAGTGTAGCTGCTTTCACAAATGAAACTGAGAAATGCGTGCAGACGCCCTTTACTGAAAGAGAATTACCATTTTTCGCTCTCCCCTTCTGGTCCAATAAACATGGATTTATAAAATGTGGAACAGATCCCACAGGACACTAGAATATTCAATAGCCTCGTAAATATGCAGTGATCTAGGATATGGGTTCAAATACTTGCTCTATAGCATGCAAGCAAGCATCATATAAACTAAGACATCTTTCTTAAATGTCTGTTTACCTGTTGGCTTCTCACTGATTTTCATTATTAAGAAGAGAAAAACGCGCTTGGGTTACCAAACCAAATCATCTGGACAAAGTGAAGTAATCAAGTAAAGACAGAAGATGATAATGTGTCCTTAGAAGCTCATCTAAAATGAATATTAAACTATGCTCAGTAAAGAGGTGTCTTGGTGTGACTTTCATCTGGTTAAAAGGTAAACTTAGGAGTGCTCACTCACATCAGTAAATGTGACAAGACTAAGGATTTTGCTGTAAGGGATTGTGCTGTGACCTAAGATTACTGATGATGGCAGAGGTGCTGGTGTGTTTATCAGAAACTATGAGGGAAGAAGTGTAAATATTGCTACCTTGTGCCTCATCTTGCTTTGTTACAGGTCAAACAAAAGAACACACCATGGAAGAAAAGCCCATTCTTGACTAGAAGGTTCACATAAGATATTTGCTATATTGTTTGGCTGAACTGGTGCATTTTTGCTGTGTACACCTTCCTGCACTTGGCTTCATCCAGACATCTATGTCCCACCATGAGCTACTCTCCATAGTTAAAGCTGTGTTGATTCATAACCACACTATGAGGCAGATGAAGGCTGTGAGGATGTTCTGTGTTTCTCCAAACCTGGTAACTCCTGCAAAGCTCCAAGTGACCATCTACTAGTACCCTCTGTCTTCCATGGCCAAGTCCTCTTGCCTGCACAAGAAGCCTTTACCTCCATGTGGACACAAGTGAAGCCAGCAGGATTTGTACAGTGAAGGATATTTTGATATTTATTATTTGATATTTAGTCTGTGGAAGTTTATGTTTTTATGTAGACAAGGAAAGCGTTAATGTCAGTAAGGAATAAGGAACAGAGAGTAAAGGATCTTCCCTGATCTTTGGTCCCCAGGCAGGCATTAGGCTCACAGAATCACAGAATGGTCGAGTTGGAAGGGACCTCTGGAGATCATCCAGCCCAAACCAACTGCTAAAGCAGGTTCACCTAAAGCAGGTTTCACAGCGAATTTCCAGGTGGGTTTTGAAGGTCTGTAGGCAAGGAAACTCCATAGCCTCTCTGCACAGCCTGTTCCAGTGCTCCGTCACCCTCACAGCAAACTTTTTCTTCATGTTGAGGTGGAACTTCCTATGTTTGATTTTGTACCTATTGTCCCTTGTCCTGTCACTGAGCACTGTTAAGAAGCATTGAATCATAGCATAGTTTGGGTTGGAAGGGACCGTAAACCCCATCCAGTTCCAACCCCCCTGCCATGGGAAGGGACATCTCCCACTAGATCAGGCTGCCCAAGGCCCCATCCAACCTGGTCTTGAACACCTCCAGAGGTCAGGCAGCCACAACTTCCCTGGGCAATGGCATGGACACCTGACATGAATCACATAGAATCACCACGTTGGAAAATACCTCTTGGTTCATTGAGTCCACAGGCACCCGAGCTGCCCCAGGAGCATTTGGGTGGCTCCATCCTCATTTGCATCCTCCCCAGCCTTCTCCTCTTCCTCCTCCTTATCCTCCTCCCCATCCTCATCTTCATGCTCTTCCCCATGCTCATCCTCCTCCTCCTTTCCTCTTCCCCATCCTCATCCCCCTCCTCATCTTCATCGCCATTCTCACCGTCATCCTCATCCTCATTCTAATCCTCTTCCCCATCCTCATCCTCATCCCCATTCTCGCCGTCATCCTATCCTCCTCACTGTCCTCCTCCCCATCCTCATCCTCATCCTCTTCCCCATTCTCCTCCTCCTCCTCCTTCCCCTCCCTCCCCTCTACCCCCCGCACTCTCTCTCCCCGACGCCGTCGCCTAGCAACGCCCTCCGGCCGGCGGGGGGCGCGCTGGGCCAGGGCCGGCACCCCGGAAGCAGAGTCCGGCGTTCCCGCCCACGTGGAGCGGGGCGGGGCGGGCTGCGAGGAGCGGGGGGGGGCGGGGGGGGGGGGGCCGGCAGCCGAGCCCTCCCGGTCGCTCCCGTTCGCCCTCGAGGGGAGCCCCGCGCGCGGTCCCAGCGTCACCCCCTCCGCGGCGATTCGCTCCCGCCCGGTGCGGCGGGACGAGGAGGAGGGAAGGAGCCGCGCTGATCGGCGTCTGCCGGAGCCAACGGGCGGCGGGCGGCGGGGCGGGCGCCGCGGAGGTGTCGGGCGGGGAGCGGGGGAGCGAGGGGCAGGAGCATCGCGGTGCGGGTCGGCGCTGGCGCGGCGTCTCCTCCACCCCGCCGTGAGCCTGGGGAACCTGCAGCTCAAAGCCGCCGCCAGCCACGCCACCATGTACCCCGGCAACAAGAGGAAAAAGCTCTGGCGGGAGGAGAAAGGTAATCGCCGGGCCCCGGTTCTCCCGCCTTCAGCCCGTGCGGGAGGGGAGGGGAGGGGGTGGCTGGGCGTGAGGCGGGGCGAGGGGCGCTCGCGCTGTCCCCGTCCTGCCCGCGGGTGGGTCCCGGCGTGCGGGGTCCGGGCTGGTCCGCCCCGGTCCCCCCGTTATCGTTGACTCTGCCCGTGAGGCGAGGAGCGGGGGCGGCCGGGAGCAGCCCCTCTGCCCGCCCCACGAGTCACCTTGGGGAACCGCTTCAGGCCGAAAACTTCGGCACGTGCCGCCCAAACGTGCCTTTTCTTACTCTAATGCACCTGTTCGCCAAGAAAACCACTTTTGGGTATCGCCGGTGTAATGCCCGGGGTTTAGCTTCCACTCTTGGTCAACCCCAAGTGACACGTCTGGGGTTTCGGGGCTCTCGCATCCCCTGTAAGACCCACCGACTCCTTTTTTTTGTCTTTTAAGGGTTCCCGCACCCTGTGTGATCTCTGTAAACCCCCCTTGTCAAACTTCAGAGCGTGAGAATCACGGGACGGGCATTTTATGCAGACCTTGCCGGTTTCTTACTTTACAAACGCTCTCCACCTGCTCAGTGTAGAAATTGAGGGAAATTCACACTGGGGAAATATTTACATCAACTAGAAAGAAACGGTGTGTTTACAAACAGCCTAGAAATCTACAAGGAGAGGGAGAATAACAACAACATGCCAGTGGGTCATATTGCATGTTTTGTTTCTTTCCTTCTATTGCCCCTGTGACTGTGTTTTAAGTCAAGAAGGCAGCCAACTAGTTTGAAGGACAGGATTAATCCTTTTTTGTCTGTGGCAGAAATGAAGTGCACGTTTTTAAGGGAAAAATGTTGAAACACAAGTAAATTGATCTCTGTAGGTTAGCTGCTGCTGTAAAACTTCTCAAAGGGAGCAAATACCGCTGCATACTGCTCTCTTTCAAAGCTGTTGTACAAAGTGTGTTTCTGTATTGAAGGTGAAGCAACAAATTTCTACCAAGTGTTTGCAGTTTTTGTTTTCAACAGAGAGAGCTCGATTACATTTTCTCAGACGTTGGTTACGTGTGATCAACTGTAGCTGACTTTCCCCATGCTCTTTGTCATTATCTTCAGAAAATGCTGACTTTTGTGCTGGGGCAGATAGAGGAAGGGTTCTGGTAGGCTCTACTGCAACTTCCCATTGCTCCCAGTTGTCCCTTCCACCCCTGCTGCCGGCTGTGTGAATTCATACCCTAGCATGTGAGTTTGAACCCCAGTAAGGAGGGTTGAGCAGAGGGGCCAGAGGGTGAGCTGGGAACCTGAAAGCAGTTGTTCTCAGCCATTTACATTTTGAAGAACTTTTTAGAAGGGTAAAGCACTGATTGCTAAATAATTGAGTTCAAACCCATTGACAATACACTTGATTTTCTTAATTACTTTCCTGGTAATTAAGGGTTGGTCCGCGTTTTCCCAGGGTGAGTCTTGCTTGAGGACAGCTGAAACAGAGTAGGAGTGGGACTGGAGTTGATTTCACAGTCTTAGGCACAGAACTGGTCTGTCCGTGAACTGTCAAAGGCACTTTATCAAGCTGTAGGCAGAAAACTCAGCTTGCAGTTAAGGCTGTTGGAAGCATCTTCCTGGAGGTCTGTGTATAATTAAGACTTGGTTTAAGTTCTTGCTGCTGGCTCACAAGAGCAAAGTTTTATAAAACCTTCCTAGAGAGAGGAACTTTTGTAGGCATGGAGCTGGCCTTGTAACCCCTTCAGCAGAAGGCAGTCAGGTTTCCTCTACTTGTCAGTCCCTCAAACCTGATGTGCACACTCTCTCAAATTTGCCTTTCTGTAATACCTCTAACATGTATTGAATACTTGGTGTTTTGTTTGTTTGAAGATTGAGAAGTGGAGTTAAGTGTATATCTTTTGTGCATAATGGTGATCCTAATCCAATTAGCTTTACTTTTACATTTGTAAATGTCCAGTTAAGATATGAAGCCTGAATAATGGGAGAGAGATGTTTTTGTTAACTGACGATATTGGCAAAGGTGTCAAAAATATCAAAATAAACTTATTTTGATAAGGTGGTCTGTGTTCAAAATCTGCCTTTGATTGTTAGACTGTGCTGATTGCAACCTGTGTAGTTAGGACACTTTATGTTGTGAAAAAAACCCCAACAAAACAAAGTCACAAACCCCACTGCAAGTTATTTTCTTTCGTCTTTGTTTTCTAAGGTCTGATCTGAGAAGCAGTTTTTATGTTTAGCTTGCTCACTGCTCCTCCAGCTTGAGATGAAAATATTCATTTCATGTCCATGTACTCCTTCATGGCAGAGGCAAATAGTACAGGTTTATCTTTTCCCACACCCCTAAAACCTCTTGAACCATCAAAACCTATTTATTAATGTGTCAAGAAAAACTATGACTATGGTAATAGTAGCACAGTGCCACTAGTAAAAACAGACCCAAAACTGCATCTTGTGCAGAGCTCATACTAAACATTTATGAGGTTGTGGGGGAGAATAGGATGTGGGTGCAAAAGTCAGGTACAGGGTCATACTGAAGAGCTAGGTTTATTTGCAGTGTTTGGTCCTTGGGATGTGTTTTCTGTGGTGCTTAGTCCGTTTATAGCAAAGTCTGAAGAAGAGCGAAGCTGGCAGTAGCCGTCATAGTTGTACAATCTTTGACGCTTTACTTTTCGCTCAAAGTCTGAAAAAAGATATGGTGAATTTTCCAGGACAAAACAACCATCTATAAGTGTGTTAGTGTGGTAACTAAGTCTGTCATATTAATACTCAGATAGAAATTTCTAAAGTTTCATGCATGCTGCCTGCGTTAGACCCAGGTTCTGTTTTGCAGCACTTTAAGTCCAGCAGACTGTTTGTGCTGGTCCTGGTCTGCTTTTCAGTAATTTGTTTAGTCAGTGGATGGCAGCAGCCTTTCCTAATGCCTGCGGTTATGTTCAACTAAAGTCTGTCAAACTTTAATACTTGTATTTACTCTTGGATATCCAACAGATATCTTTGTATTTTCTACAGCTACTGATTTTTGGCCCAAAATGAGAAATGCTAGTGGATGTGTCTAAAGCAAATGGCAGCAGTTTTTTCATGCTGAAAATTACATCGTTACAGAACAAAAACTCAAACAACCGAAACGGCCTTTCTTATCACTCTGGTCATCTAGAAAGCAGCATAAGTTTTGCTTTAGCTCTGATGTCTTTTGTAATGTAGCATACTGTGTTTATTTCATGCTGTACTCTCTGTCTTTACTTGCTGGCAGTAATAGATAAACTCACTCCAGTAAAAGTATTTCTATTTTGATCTTCTTGACTTCCCTGCCCCCCCCCAGGTTTTGGTTTACAAATACAAAATAGAGTATTTTAATACCTGAAAGCTCTATAAAATAATACCTGAAGAGTAGACTTTAATACCTGGAAACTCTATAAAACAGCTATTCCCTACTTAATAAACTTGCTATTAGTTCTCTGATCTTTCAATTAAAGTGACAACGAGAAGATGCACAGTAGCGATGTGCAGAGGAAGACCAGAGAGTTGAGTGTGTGGTGAAGAGGCATTTCTTTTTGCTGAACTGGGATATCCAGAAATAGGCACATGCAGTTGTTTGGATGTGCCATGTGTAGCTCCTATTACTTGTAAGTCATTGAATGACTCGCACTTGATTCTCTTAAATGGCATTTAATTGCATTGAGGACACTGAATTGGTCAGTACTTGGCCAATCTGCAAGAATATATTAAAGCTTGCAAAACTTGTTTTATTTCTCTTCCCCTAAATAGAGCGTTTACTGAAGATGACCTTGGAAGAAAGGCGCAAAGAGTACTTAAGGGATTATGTTGCATTGAAAAATATCCCAACATGGATGGAAGACTTAAAAAGTAAAAGTGAAAGTGATGGTAAGTAAAACAGGTGAATCCCTTTAAATATAGACTGTTCTGTTTTCTCAGTCTGAATTCACTTTCAGGAGGGCCAAGGCTTTGGAACCCACGCGGTTACTAACAGTGGTAGCCTAAGATGGGAATGAGCACTTCAGAGGCAGGAGGGAAAACCCCCAACAGCATTACTTAAAGCTTCACTAATATCCACTAATTCTGCAAGTCTCCCCTGACAGAATCATAATAAAACTGATACCCTTAAGTGAGGAAAATAGCTGTTCTCTGCATGAGTCTTAGTTTCCAGAGACTTTATCAGTCAGCCATGCCAGTTGAACTTTGTCTTTGAAACTTAGTGAGTGTAGCGGTACGGGGAATCTGGCCAAAGTATGGTTGTTCTTGTAGGTGGCTGAAAAGCAAGAGAAGGAAGTGCAGAAGTTCTGGTATTTTCTGAAAATCCAGACAGGGGAGAAGATTGGATTTGAAGCTGCTTCTTCCTGCCAGCTTTGTTGGGCTGAGGAACATCAGCCTGGCCTGGATTAACTGCCTTTCACTTAGTATGTGTGGAATTATCACAGTTATGATCAGCAGTAGAGTTACCTGACTACTTTCAGTGAAGGCCGACCAAAAATGACAATCTGATTCAGTTAGAGAATTCTGTATTCTGTACATGATTCTGTTACAGTGCCTCGTTCTTCATCTAGTTCTCTTTCATCCACACAAGTGTGTGGAAGAAGAGGGACGACTTTGGAGCTGGTTTCCTCCTTTTTTTCTTTCTATGTCTTACCTTACTTAGCAAAGCTTGTGTTTTTTGGAGGAGGATCTGTAAGACCTAAAGGGCTTCCTGCTTCTGCAGATACAGAACTAGTTTTCTGACCCTTTTGTAATAATTAAGGGCAAACACTGGCCTGTGTTAACAGCTGTGTAGAGCAGTCTTGTGACTGCAGGTGAACATGGTCTTTATGATAACACTTCAGATGGGATGAGACTTGGAACTAATCAGCTGTTTTTAATAGAACGGGAAAGCTGTAACACTTATTTTAACACAATCTGGAGCAGCTGACAGATTTGCAGATGCCATTGTCATGAACAACTAATGCTATTGTCTAGTCCTAGAAGAGTATTTATTGACTTCTGGAATGAAAATATGTCGGAGCTTGCTGAGCTTTTCAGTGCTGAGGAGTAGTTGTACAACAACTGTACTCATAGACCTCTTTCTCCCATTAGCTTAGGTCCTTAATCAAGAAGCCTGTCAATCTAGAAAACAGAGAGGCCGTGTTAAAAATAAAAAAGCATGCCTAACTCCTTCAAAGTTCATTTTGGAGGCCGCTGGTACTGGAGTTATGCATCATATCATGTGGTTTACCTGGGAGGGTCTAGCCTGAAGGTACTTTTTTTTTTTTCTGTCAACCCTCAGATTCTGTATAATGTGACAAAATTCGTAGCTCTTGTATTGCTTGGGCTGCTGAACGTGACAAGGTGTGGATTTGCCTTAAGATTGCTGTTACACTTCACATAAGCAAAATGTCAGTGCCTAATATGTGGATATTGAATCGTGGCAGTGGTGAATTTGTTTTCTTGTAGCTGCTCTTGCATTCCTTGTTAGTACCCAGTACACTGCAAAAAACGCTGGAAGGCAGAAGTTATGCTGGAAGACTGCTTCTCTGCTGCTTGAAGCTTTTGTTATATTGTACATTCAGGAGCAAATACCCATAGTCACTTGTTTTCTTTGATGTATTTGTTATTAATAAGCCATGTGGAATAGTGAAGTTGTAGGAGGCTAGACTGCTGAAATGCCTTCACATTTCAACTAATCAGGACTTTTAAAGGAAATATGTATATTAATGTGAGTGTTATTGCATCTGTTTCAGATTTCCATTACATGTTGACCCTGCTCTGAATGTATCAAAAGTGTATATGTACTGTCTTACTGAGCTGAAATACTGAAAAATTAGAACTTAAGTTTTCTTGCTGATGACAACTTCCATATACTGGAATGAGTAACTGGTATAACCTAAATAAGACTCTGGAGAGAGCAAGTGAAGCCCTAGGTATGACTAAAGCAGTGGTGATTTGACAATGCTATGCCCAGGTTCTGATGTTTTCTTGATGTGGAAGACTACTTACTGAAAAACTAAAGAGGTCTGAAGTGGGAGGAAAAAAAATCCTTTCTATGCTTGACAAGCCAAACCAGCAACTGATGGGTAATGTCAAAAAAGTTCTTTAACATTTACTTCCAACATTGTATACAGTGAAAAATGACAGATTGATTAGAAAAGTGTGGAGTGGCTGTTCACGAAGAGTGATGAGGAGAAATCAAGAACAAATAAGAGTGAAGCAGGTGCAATCAGTCAGCCACTGGAGTAAGAAGCTGTAGGAGAAGGGGAGAGCATCTGGGCTGGCAACAGCCCCTGTAGATACTCAACTGGAGATTAAGGGTACTACACAAGTTTTGGAATTGACTGTTAGAAAAAAGTAACTTAAACAATATAAAAGCTTCATGGTATCCATTTTAAAATATTAATGACTTGCCAGAGGGTGTTAGGTGATTCCATTTAACGAACACGCACCTAACAGGAAGCTTAACAGATGGTTATTTAAAAGTATTTGTGTGGGACTGCTGAAATGGAAGTGACTTAAAAGTTTTGTGTTGGGAAGGAACCAACCTGACTTATGTCTGAACTCTACATGCTTTTCTACATTGATAAGTTTGGAAAACACACCTTAGCTTTTGAAGGAAAGTGTTTCTTCCACACCCCTCCTCCTCTACCCTTCCGTATGGAGTTGTGTTCAGAACTGAATTCTGAAGAAAAACAGTAAAGCTTGGAATAAATTGATGTAAATATTGGCAAGGCTGGAAACCTTTAGGTAGTTACACATCCCTCTGTTACGAAGTCTTGTGAGGAGTGAAGTTAGGGTACTCGGAAGGGCAGCTGACAAGGGCTTTGGGTGTTTGAAGGTATTTGGAACTTCAAAGCATCTGTGTATAGCTTTTGTCTTTGTTGTGCTTTTCTGTGACTAAAACAAAAATCTGTGATTTTTGCAGGTCTCCTCATATGGACATGACTAGCTGTAAGAAATCAAGGTGGTGTGTGTTTTAGTGTGGAATTTGGTTGCTATTTCTAATACTTTTTGATTTCGGGGGGATGGCACAATGTGGAATGTGGAGTGTAATCTCAGTGCCTGCTGCTCTGAAGTGAGGGAAGATATCTGATGTGGGTATGTGCATTTCCAGAAGGGCTATGTTGTCTAACCCCCCTGGGTTTTGTTGTGCCATTTGGCAGGCTGAACAAAGGGATCTCGAAGATCAACAATAACACTGTCCCTCTTCCCTCCAATGCAGTTACTAATAAGCATCCCTCTTCAATGTCAGAGGTGATGGTAAGGAGGGAAAACAATGTCTGATCTTGAAGGTGTTCTGTAAACATAAGCTTTTTTTGTTTGTTTTGGTTTGGTTTTTTTTGTTTTAACCACATTTGTTAGAGAAGTCAGTTGTCCACTTTGGAAACATGGAATGAGCCTGTCATAGGGCTGGATAGTATGTATATACTGTAATCCATCCTTCCTCCCACTTACTATCCTTCAGATACACCAAAGGCAGACATCTCTCATCTGTTCTGTGATGTGCTTTGAAGTAGTTCCTTCCTGACAACACGTGACTGATGGACTTGTTTTCTGAAGCTCTGGAATTTGTATACCTTTATTTCAGTGCTGTTTATTATAAACCACTTCATGCTAGGCACTTACCCTGTACAGCAATGGTAGCTTATGTTTTGTGAAGCTTGTTGAATAAAATAATACCACCATGTAGATGATTAGAGTGTTTTTTCAAGTTAAATGCATATACTGGCTATTTTCTTGGGTACACAGTTATGCCTGAAGATGTCTTTACTTTTCAGTGGGGAATGTGAGCGATGACTTCAGAAAACCTTTTATTGAAAGCCTTTCTAAAAACAGTGTCTTAAGAATTCTGTGTCATAGCTTTACTTGTCTGTGATAGAGAAATGTTTTGTTGTATTAATGGGATAATTCAGGAATGAAATAAATTATGTAGTTTTAAGTTGCAGCTGACAGTCCTGCTGACTCTTAGAGCGTCTGGGAGATTCATTGGTGTAGCGGTGGTGCCAAGAAAACAGCATGTTCAGGTGGTTGTTTAAAGATCTTTGCTAATGACAAGAACTACTTTTGATTGGATGAACTTAAAAAGTAAGGATACTAACCGTCTTTTTGGTTTTGTTTAAGATTAAATGACATTAAAGATCTGCTGTCTTTTGTTTTTAAGGCAAGTCTTGGACGTATGTTTAGATGTGGCAGCCTCTGGATTTTCTTAATCTGCTATATTTTTAGAAAACTCTGTTTCAAACTGTATTCAAATTAATCTACTTTGACACAGAGGCTTTTATGTGTAATAGTAAGATTTGGATTTAATAAAAGTATCTTTGTGCTATTATCTGTAGCTTTCTAAATAGGCACAGTGTGTTGACACAATATTGTAAAGACAAAGCATCTAGATGAGCCACTCACAATGCTTCATGCTGAAAAGAATTTGTGTGGTGATGGTGAGGTCTGACCATCTTTTCTTGAGATAAAAATGGGTTCTTCAGAGCACCTCTGTGTGACCCTGTTGGATATGAGTACCTGTTTTGTGGGATCCAGGAAATAAGGTGATGATCATCAAACAGCCTTTGGAAAGTATTGTCACTGGTAAAGTACAGTGAAATTCAGCCACATGACTGCAAGTGAGAAATGGCATCTCTTCTTAAAGTAATAAATAATAATAGTTAATACCATAATTTCTTTTTCTGTATAACTTGCTGAAAATAATTTTCTACTATAGCATTAAGAATGTCAAAAATTGCCTGGCAATCCATGAGTTCTGTCTCTAATAGTTGCATCAAACCAGTATGCTTAAGGATCATGCACCACCAAAGAATTGAACTCATCAGGTTGAGTTATCTTTTTTGTTACAGTGACTTTAACAACTGTCTTTAGAACAGATTTCTAGCTGAATGACAAGGATGGAAGTAAATCGAGACATCCTAGCTCAGTGTGATGATTGCTACCTGTCAGTCAAAGAAAATAGTGCTTTATTTGGTTAAGTTCCCAGTACAGGAGTTTTTCATCTGAGTTCATGTAAAAAGCCACAACAACTTATGCGACCCTGAACTGTGACACGCCCTATCAGCTGTGGCCTTGAATCTGAGTTCCAGTGTCACTTAAACTCAGTGCTGTGTTTGGTTTTGTCCCTGCTTTTCATATACAGACATGCTGCTCTTGTTTCTCATGCTAAACGGTTTATCACAAGGTCTCTTGCAGAATAGTGTGTTTAAGTTCAGAAAGCTGTGTCATTTAGATGCATGTGGAGATCACTGCTTGTTAATTACTGTGTATAATAGCTGGGGAGCTGCTCTAAAATACTAACATCTGTGACTTCTATGAGTTGTGTGAAGATCACGGTAATGAAGTATTTTGGATGCTTGGGAGAGTATGTCCTTTTTGTGGAAGTTGCTACAAATCTGTTTGCCTATTTTTGTTGTCTGTCTGTGTTATGCTTGTATTAAGGAAGCAGCAAAGGAGTGTTAACAACAGCAAATAATGTTTACAGTATATTTTGTTCTAAAGTCACACAGGAGTCTGCATGCCTGCAGCATAAAGAAGAATGACTTTAAGGCTGAGGTGCTTTACGTTCAGCTGCAAGAGCAATAGGAAGTAACTGGAATCCTGTGTGCTCTGCTTCTCCCAGCCTCTTGCTTGCACTTTGGAGCTCTGTCTTGAACAGAGCAAAGCTGCAGAGTGGTACAAAGCTGACCATGGATCTACTGAACCCACACACCTTTCTGTTTCCTTAAAGACATACTTCAGCTACTCTTTTCCAGAGATAGACTTGCACAACACAGAGATGGGAAAAACTCTTCAAGTGCAAGCTCACTTGAGTGTAAATTGAGAAATAACCTGAGAGGGTGTGTTAGTTTTTAAGAGGCAAGTATTCAAATCTAGTTACTGATATGGCTTATATAGTATATAAAATGGTGCATTTAGTATGGTGGGAGTTAAAGCTGCGGTAAATAAAGTCTAGCATGTATTCAGTTGATGGTGTAATTCCCTGATGAGCTGCATACACTTAATCTTTATTGGATGGATAAACTGTCAAAGAAGTGACGCTCACGTTACTGTTTTCCTTATATTGTTTTGGGGAAAAACAAATCATCTTGCTTTGAGCGATGTGAGAGGTGATTATTAAAAGCCAAAAAAATAGCTCCATTTATACAGATTACGAACACTTAATCCAGCATGGATAATACTCTCTAAGAAAGTAAATCACTTGTCTTTGATGTAACTAAGACAATAACTTCTTTTTTTTAAGCTGCTATTCCTTGATTTTTTTAACAAGTTAACTTCCATGCAGTATTAAGTTTATACAGGTCTTTGAAACAGTTATGATTTTATGGCTCTCTTGCATGCAGCAAAGAGAATCCCCATATCTCCAGTGATAGCCAGCTCCTTGTAGGGCAAGAGCTAACTGTAGGAAAGGATACTGCTTTCACCAATAAATTAGTGTCCTTTCCGAAGCTCTGTAAACTTGTGATGTTTTGGAGAATAATATAGGTGGAAATGCAAAGGAAAGTTAAGTGCATCTTAGCCAAAAAAATATTTCTTATGTTTAAAGTGTTGGTGACATAAGTCTGGACCAGATTAATAATTCCAAGCTTCTGTCCCAAACAATATGAGAAACAATCCTTTTTTTTTTTTGTTAGTCACAAAACATCACTGTGTACTGAAGTTTTGTACAGAGGTCCCTAAAAAAGTACAGACCAGAGTTAGAAAGTCCAGATGATGTAGTGTGCTGGTAGCTGGTAGGTTTATTCAGTTCATGAGGAAAAACTGCTTTAGCAGCAGTGATGAGCTGTGTAAGCCAGTACATGCTGTTCCTCAGAAATTGCTGAGAAAGTGTAGGGTTTCTTAAGTTCTCGCCTGGAGTTTCTCAGTGGCTGACTTGTCTCATATTCAAGACTACTAGAGGAAAGAACAGTAACTTTTTGAGTGAGATAGCTTATTACTTTTCCCTAGCACATAGTAAGTTAGACATCTGTTTTCAGTAATTTGTGTTAATATACGTCTTGTCTGTCTTTTCCCCTTTGAATATTACCTTTTCCTCCTCTCCCCTTTTTTGTGTATAAATGATGAGCTCCTTTGCAGCATGGGACATTGCAAGTCCAGGAATTAATTTCTCACTTTGTGAAGAGTTTCAGTAAGTCATCTAGTTTTGCTCAGTATGGTAGCTTGGCTGATGCCACAATCCGTTGTAAGTTACAGATAGTGGCTTATGTCCTCACAATCTCTTGTAGACAGGCATGAGCTGATGTTTCAGCCTGCCTAAAAGCCATGTGCCTATAATCTGGTTGAGGCTAAGATCAAGCTGTTAAATTGTACCCTTATCATGACTTAACTAGTGGAGACCTGTTGGTCTCTCAGCTGGCTGTATAACTTGGATATGTCCAAGTATAAGTGGAAAAGGCTAACATCCTGCAGAAGACGGGGAGCTGCTTTTGATAAGACAGTAAGAGACTGGTAAAGGTTATCTTAATTCACTGTAGCTTAGGTGTGACAGACACTTATGAAGGTGCTGTGAACTATTGCTTCAACTAGGATTTGCTGCCTGGGGCTGATACCAATTGGTGATCGCACGTGGTAGGCTTGTCAGCTGCTGCTGTCTGGATGTGGGAGGTTTGTATTAAGTCTGAAAGTTAACCAGTACACCAGGATACTGGTTTAACTCAATAAGGTAGGGAGATCACTGGTGCACTTCAAGCTCATTCTGCTTTCTGGTGGATCATGTTAACTGACTTTCATGGATAGCTGCATTTGCTTCATGCACAATTAAACATCTGATTACATACCTGTTAAAAACCCAATCACCGGAAACCAAATAAGCTTGGTTTTCCTTTTTCGGTTCACTAGAGCTGAACTGCTCACCATGTAGAAATTTATCCGATGAATGAAGTAATATCTGAATAAGTTGTAGTACTTCCTATTTGAAGTAATATGTAGCTCTCTCTGTAAGGGGCCATCTAGCTGATGTGCTGTTGGAAAATCCAGTTGACACAGAATTCTTCAGCCCTGTCAGGAGCGCTGCACAGAGATGTGTTTGTTATGATGCACAGAAAGTGCTCTTCTGTGCTGGAAAGAAGGCTTAACAATCCAGTTTAAATATAAATGTCTGTTTTGCACAGCTTTAATATCACTGAAATCACAATTTTATGTGTGGCTCTATTTCACTAAATTATTTTTATTTAAATGGGGAGAGGGAATCATAATGTTTATGCACAGAAAAGTTACCGAAACTCACAGCTGTTGCATGTTGACTGGACATTTTTCTAGAAGTGTGTCACAAGGGCCTTTACCGAAGTTCCCAGGTGTGTGGGGTTTGTAATTTTTTTTGTTTTTTTTGGTTTGGGTTTTTTTGGGTGATTAGGATGCTATAGAATGCATGTCTTGCAAAGTTAAACCTCTCAGCCTTGTACTAATATAGCAAATACATTTATTTCTGAAAGCAGAAGTAATTTTCTAAGTGCACCATTGTGCTAATAGCATGTCTAGGAGTTCATAATTAAGCACAGAGTTAGAAAGGAACCTTCTGTAGCTTGCGAAGAGGATCCTGTCCAAAGGATTCTGTCTATCTATAACGCAGTTATGATGAAAGTGTAAAACTGATCGCACATCCGTCTTTCTTTACAACATCTACCTGCCTTATCCTGCTCATTTCTTTTTCACAGATGCTTGTTTATGCAAATATGGATAGTTTTGATTGTCCTTCTGGTACTAGGGGTTAGTCTGTGAAGGTTTTGCAAGTCACTTGTTTTTCATTTGTCGCATGAATGGTTGGACTCGATGATCCGGTGGGTCTCTTCCAACCTGGTGATTCTATGATTCTATGATTCTAATTGTTGTTGTAGTTCAGCCTGCATTGGATTTATTCCTGTATGCTTCATGTAATCTTTTCTGTATGAATAAGATAGTATATAAAAAAAAAAAAGACATTGCTCTCATACAAACATATTGTGTGTTACAGTGCTGTCCTTCTGTGAGAACACTTAATGAATCTACATCAACTGTAAGCAAGCCCCAGAGTTTACGTAACTGTCACAAAGAGTGTGACAATTATATTTAAGGAAAGGTAGAGTTACGGTCTTTCCCCTTCCTGCATTGCTACCAGAGTTCATAGAATCATAGAATAACCAGGTTGGAAGAGACCCACTGGATCATCGAGTCCAGCCATTCCTATCAAACACTAAACCATAACCCTAGCACCTCGTCCACCTGTGCCTTAAACACTTCCAGGGAAGGTGAATCAACCACCTCCTTGGGCAACCTGTTTCAATGACCCTTTCTGTGAAAGTTCTTGCAGGAGAGTTTGTAAGGGTATTGCAAATAACCAGCTAAAGACAGAACAGTTGGTCTGTACCAACATATGCCCAAATTGACTTGAGGGCTTTGCTTTGGCATGTATTTTATTTCCAGGTAAGCATGCAGAAGAAGCTAGAGCTAAATTGTTCTATTAACTGCTAGTCAGTTTGTACCCTGCTGTTTGGATTGAAGCCCTACTGTCTGTTAGGATAACAAATTCCATATGGTATCTTGGAGTAAGGGAAATGTTGAAGGGTCAGCACTACCCACCAAGCCTAATGCCTTCATGTAGGAAACATTGTCTCTTGTACTTGCATAAAACCCTACCTACCTGTCCCCCGGTAATAGAAAAGTAAATTTCTTACAACCCCTGACCACCCCCACAGTAAGCAGTTGCCACTAAAATATTAGGCAGAGAGGTTCTTGAATGACAGTGCCTTGAAATGTTTGCTGGCAGTTTTGCAGACGTTTCGTAGTTTGCTAGTAGTAACTTCTTATTTCCAAGCTCCACAGCAAGTACTACAAGAGGCTGTAGTGCTCAACTAGAGAAGCTGTTGCTTAGCAATGGTGTAGAGAATTCAAGAAGCACAGAACATAGAGTAAAAATTTTCTGGCTGCTTAGTGAGCTATTGAATGAAAGCTAATGAATTTGTCATTTCCCGCTGTAAACTTATTTCAATTGTTTGATGCTGCATGTGCTGTTGACACCTATTAAAAACGCATTTTCACTTCTTGGTAAATAAAACAGATGCTGCTGAAGGCCAAACACCTGGTTGCTTATGAAAAGGTATTATTTTTTTCTAGCCAGTTTCTAAAGCTGAGGGAAAGAATACTGTGCTATAGGTAGTTTAAGTTTTGGATGAAGGTTCCCAGTTATCCCAGGTGGTACTGGATTGACTTAGATATACCAGGACTAGTTGTATGAATGTCTTAATAATACCACAGCATAACTTTTGCAGTGAAGGTTGTCTGCATTGTCTTTGAAGGAATCTAGTGAAGTAGCATCATGTGTAGTCTTCTAGCTTTATAGAAAAGTGACAGCATATTTCTGTAAGGTAGTGAACAGTAGTTTAAAGGAGTATATTATATTTTCTCACAATTTTTGAACTTCCATCATTGATGTACAAGTTCTCTGTTGTAGAGGAAGATTATGAAGTAGGAATTGAGAGTTGGAGATGGTCTGGTGTAGTTCTTTCCTCTGTGTGATCTTGGTTGACCATTTAACTTCTCACACTGCCATTCTGGAAGAAGGATCTACATATCAAACCTCTTGTTATCCCTCAGATTGAGGTACTGATGATCAGGCTGGGGCAGGGACTGAGTAAATACACTATCAAATGGCATTATATTGCAGTATGTTGTCACAGTCTTGGAAAAAAAAAACAACCACCAACCAAGTGATTGAATGAGTTTCTTCAAATACACAAAGCACAGCTACTTGTTGGTCACCAGAAGCCATTCCGGTGGACCCTAAATCTTGAAGTCTCAAGCTGGCAGAAGCAAGCATAGCAACCGTAGCTGCTGGATGCTGAATCTCTGAGTAAACACACAAATACCCTGGGGCCTCAGCCTACTTATGTCCTGCCTTTGCCGTCACTCTGCATGCCACTGAAGTGAGACGACTTTGATTTATGAATTGACAGTTGTGTTTCCCTGCAGACCAGGTTGCATCACAGATAAGAATTGAGAAAGTATTCCTTTTCTTGTTCTCCTCATTTGTTATTACTGCTTTCTCAAACTTTGGTCCTTGGTACTTTTGCACTCTGTACTAAGTCTTCCCATGTTTTACAAAAACTTCAGAAAATGGGCAAGCTTCTCCATTCTCTCTCCTTCTCCCAGACTTAAAGGTTTTTTTTGCCTCTCAGTTTTATTTTTTGGGACTTACAAAGCTAAAGCTGTGTGGGATAGACTGAGGGAAGGCTTGGAACACAACACTAAGGACTTTGTAAAGGATTTAACACAAGTATAATTGCATTTTGTGTGAATATTTTGTGGGTTATTAGCACTAAGTGGCTCAAGATATGCCACTCTTTCCCTTTTTAATGTTTAGTGTAGTATTCAGTAGGTCCAGTTAAATCATGTGTCTGAAAAGTAGAAGTTCCTATTTTACAGACCTGTTTGTAGGCTGGTGACAGCCATATCTCTGTGTTGAACTGGACAAATTGAGTTAGTTCTGGGATTTTTGCAGTGGCTTTGGAGGGGGTGTGTTACACCACTGTTGAACTCTGTTATGGTGTGGTTTGTTGGATGTGGGCTCCTCAGCTAACCAATCAACATCAAGTGATGGTCACGTTCTTAGATGGGGGCATTTCATATTCCTGAAAACGTTTGAATGGGAGACACCTTACCTGAAAGATGGGGCACAGTGCAGCCTTGGTAAATATGTAATGGTACAAAAGCGGTAAAGGTAGCTGATGCACCAGCTGAGGCTCAAAGGTGATTAAGGGACTGGAGTATCTCTTCTGAAAAAAGAGGCTGAAAGGGCTGGTGTTAGCCTGAAGAAAAGGTGCCCCAGATGGGATCTGATCAGTACTTATAAACATGTGATGTTGAGGTCTAAAGGAGATGACTCGAGAGTCTTTTCAGGAGTACATGGCAACCGGACAGAGGCAATGGGTAGAGGCTGAAATTCTTTCTGAGCATAAGGAAACAAACCCATGTGCTTACTGTGAGGGTGGCTGAACACTGAAACAGGATTTCCAGAGAGGTTGTGGGGTCTCCATCTTTGGAGTTAGTCAAAATCCAACTGGGACAGGGTCCTGGTCAATTTGTCAGTGTGACGCGGCTTTGAGTGGAGAGGCTGAAGTTGACAATATCTAGAAGTCCTATGCAGTCTCATCCATTCTGTCATTTGTGATGTCTGTATGCCTCATAAGCTTCGTACTTGGCTATAGTTCTTGGCTAATCTAATTATGCCACTTTGTAATTAGCAGGAACAGAGTATATTGGCAGGCTGTACAGCCAGGGAGAAAAGTACTGGTGTTCAGCATGAAGTGCCTCTGACTTGCATGTTGTGCTGCATTTTTGGCTAGGTAGGAAGTGATTTGTCTGCAACAGATGTTTTTACCTTGTGCTTGGGTTCTGATCTTGTTTCAGTCCAAGAAGTGATAGAGTAAATCTGTACTACAAATCTGAAGTACTAGAGTGCATCTGTGAATGCTTTCCCCCTGGTGATTGAACATATGGAAATAATGCTCATCTTGATTTAGATAAGCAGTTGCCTTTCCTGTACAATCATCCACAGTTAGTAGGAGTGGAAGAAGGCATGTAATGTAACAGGTCATACAATCTGTCTTTTGTAATGCTCTGTAAGCCTATGCAGAAACAAATGGAATGGAAAGCTGTGTTAAATGTGAGGTTAGTAATTGCTAATAGATTGTCATTTTTAATCTGTATGAGACACTTGTAAAAATAAAACATTATGAAAACACTGAAGGGAAGAGCTCACAGTGTGTGCAGCAGAAGGGTCGCTACACATTTCCCTGTGGTCGCATGCCCTCTTAATGCTCACTCAACTCTTTCATGTTTTCAGCAGCCTAAGAATAGTGGAGCAGTGCCCCAGTCTAACCTTTTCTGAGGCCGCTTCTAGAAGTGGAAGGACTGGCTGTTGCCTGGGGTTGGTGTTAGAACTTATGTCCTTTGCTCAGGGTTTTTCCCAGTGTTGCTTCCGGATCATGTTGATCTGCTGTTGGAGAAGCCTGCCTTGTGGGGATATGTGTTTCTACTGGTAGCTGTTGTTGCAGGGATGAGATAGCGGTCAGGGTTATTGTTTATTTTGGACTTGAAATGAATTTACTTCCTTCAGCCCTGGTTTCTAAAGCTGATTATAAATGATGAAACTTTCAATTTTCAGCTTTGTTTCCTTGGTTTCTTGTAATTCAGCCTGCTTTTTTTTTTTAATAAACTAGAGGAAAAAGCCGTTGTCGTCCAACATGTTAAAATTTCATTTTAATGGTGCAAGCCTGTGAGCCTAGCTGCCTTGAGTCCTTTCCACTTGTTCATTCTTTGATTTATTCTTTATCTGCTTTTGTTCATGGAGTGCCAAGAACCTCTTTCTTTGCCATAGGTATTGGTTTATACTATGGGGCTTTAGTAACTAGTTTTACTACTTTGTCCTCTGTTCTTTCATTATCAAAGAGTTTTAAAATGAAAATTTTTTTTAAGACACATAAGAGTGGAGACACCAGAAACATCCTCTTCTCCCCTTCCTCTCCCTCTCTCCTCAAGAAACAGATTAGAAGCTCTTCCAGCTGTAGGTTTTTCTCCCTTTGTTTGCAAGCTATTTGGTATTGCTGTAGGGATTTCTGTCATTGGAGACCTGTTTCAAAAATTAAGATTCTTTAAAGCATACTAAGCTTTAAAACCTTGGATATTTTAGCAGAGACTGAGTTTCACACAGTTGTTTTTACGGTAGTGTTATGCTTGTACCATGCTTTTACATCACACCAGCTGAGTATGTTCATGCCCTTTATGGGGGCTCCCTCTAGTGAGCTGTTTGGAAAATCCTTTTTTCCATCTGTTCCGAAGAATTTCAGATGCTTCCTTTCCAAGTGCAATATTTGTTCACTAAATATAATATGTTTTTCTACACATATGTCAGATTTAAGGGTCTTTTACTTTGGTGTGAACTAGAAGGAAGTGTAAGTAAAGCTGAGTGATAAGACTGGCTATTTGCTGTACTTGGTATTAAGACCACAGCTGATGAACTTCATCATTCTTCAAGATGTGGCTAGAAAAAGCTCTGACTTTGGGGGCATGATTAAAAACCCGAAGGATCTAACCTAGGAGAAAAAGCTGAAGAAAGGTGTGTTGGGGAAGTAGAGGGATGGAAGATAATGGAGTGGGTCTGGAGGGGAAAATAGTGGTGGGATAAAAATTTTCAGTGGGTTTATGTTGAAAATTTACAACTCTATTCCCTGGGGGGAGAAGAGGAGGACGGACAGAGTTGGATGTAGAATGTTTCTGGTGTCTCCACTATCGTGTCTTAAAAAAATAGCCTAAACAAAACCAATTTTAGGAAGGATGTAACAAGATCAGCTCTAGCCTTGCATGTGGATGTGAAGATGATTTAGTGACCATTGATTTTACTTTCTAGTAGGAGCTACAATAAACTTTTTAGCCATACTGAAGTTATTTCTGTATTTCTATTTTTCAGTTTATTGCTACATTTCCCTAGCAGATGTTGTTCTTAGGGTTTATGGTTTGTTTGGTTTGATTTTTTTTGCTGTCAGAATTACTCTAGGGAAGGGATAGACGAGACCTGAATTTTAGGGTTAGGCAGGCAGAGGAGAAAAGTTTGAGAATTATTTAGCTCTGAAGAGTGGCAGAGAATCTGAGTAGGCACTTGGGAAAACACTCAAAATGTGAATCTTACAACTACTTTCGTGTTGGACGTTTCCTTAGGGTTCTGTTAGGTCCTCACCTACTTGTGAATATGCAGCTTTCTGGCAGTGGCATGGCTTTACACCACAGTGTCTCACTTCGCAAGTTTAATTTCATTTTTTTGAATGAATAGGCTTGAACTGACTGCAGTTATGCCTACAATCATTTTGTCATCGAGTTTCTGTTGTGCTGAGTTGAATTAAAAAAGGTATTTCAAAAGTTTGTGAGTATTCCATTTACCTTCCTCCTTAATTGTTTTCTCTGTGCCAATAATTCTTTGAATTTTGGCTGCTTGTCCTAGAGGCAGAGTGGGCTTAAACTGGAAAGTCATCAGGGATGAAGACTCTGGGATTGCATTGTCTCAGATAGCTAGACTTGACATAAACATACTTGGTAAAATTCACACTAAACAAAACCAAACCAGGATTTATTTGCTTTTGACACACACATATTGTTGTAATGAAGCATGTGGAATGTTGGTGTGCTTAAACTGCACTTTGTATCAACAGTGAGGACCACAGCGTACATAACCGCTCACACAGTTGAGGTAAGGAGATAAAACGAATAACAAAATACACCGTGTGAGAGGTGGGAAGAAATCAAGATGGCCAAACTAATGCTGATTATCACTGCTTTGTGAGAGCTCACTGTAGATTTCTTTTTTACTGGAGAGAGTCTAGCAGGGAGGTCATGAAGATGATCAGGGTGAAGAGGGGCTGAGTGAGCTCGATCTGTTCAGCCTGGAGACAAGGAAACTGAGAAGGGATCTTTTCAATGCTTATAAATATTGAAGGGACAGATGTCAAGAGGATGGGGCCAGCTCTTCTCAGTGGTGCCGAGACAGGCTAAGGGTCGGTGGTTACAAATGGGAACGCAGGAAGTTCCACCCCAAGATGAGATAAAACCTCTTTACTGTGAATGTGACAGAGCACTGGAACTTGATGCCCAGAGAAGCTGTGGAGTTATCTTCTCTGGAGATATTAACCCACCTGGACACATTCCTGTGCAACCTGTTGTAGGTGAACCTGCTTTAGCAGGGGATTGGACTGGATGATCTCCAGAGGTCCTTTCCAACTTTGACCATTCTGTGATTCCTATATGGTCTTTCGTGCCCAGCTGGATGACCTTAAAAATCTTCCAGTGCCTCTTAAATTTTACTGTATGCTGGGATTCTTGTGGAGGCGCTTAAAGAAATTCCATCTCTCTTATCCTGCTTGCTTCTTTGTCCTGAAAACTTTTCATGTTCAGAGCCACAGACCAACCAAACCTTTTCCTAGTCCTGGAGTCTGATGTGTTTCCATCTAAAACTGAAAGGGACTTAGTAGCCTTGATGTTGTGTGGGATTAGTTGAGATGGTTTTTGGTTTTGGTTTCTTCTGTTGGGGGGTGTGGGTGGGTTTTTTGGTTGTTTTTTTTTTTGGACATGGTATATATCTGAATTTTCCTGGCTTTCTAATAGTTCTGCCTGTAAGAGGTGCATTCTGGAGAGCTGATGTGGAGGGAGACTCAAGAGTCTGATTTGCTTGGCAAATCTCTAGAAGTGTAGACCTGCTTTATGTCTTGTTTTAAATACCATATTACGCAGCAACCACTTCAGACGATTTATTTCTTGAGGATATATGAAAAACTGTTCCATTTATGAGAATAAGATACATTCTCATTAAGCTACAAATGCAAAGTAAATCTGTTACTGCTGGGATTTTTGTTGATGTGTTAATATGTACACACGTGTCCTTTGCAAAATATGCAGTGCCCTGGGATTGCTGGTTTATCCTAAGTTATGGTACCATGAATTACAAGATAATGCCTGAAGTGTTTGTTTCTTGAGCATAACTGAGGACTTGCTATACTGAATTCATAGATTGGAGACTCATCATTGCCTTGGGAAGAGATTTTAAAGTAAATAAGTGCATGGTTTTTTAATCTTGGAAGCAAACAAAAGTGTGTGTGGTAAAGGAAGAGATGGGAGACAAAGGTGGAAAGAGTTGTTTGTAATGGCCAGGAGTTACTTCACTGCCCCTTCCAGATGACTAAATTGACTACAGGAGAATATAATATTCCAAATCAGATAGCAGTTTTGACTTTGTTAGGAAATGTTGTCTACCAACTCCAGAGGTCTAACAGGTGGCAAAAGAAAAATGGTAGTCTCTTCTGCAACTTTATGTGTGATCCTGAGATTACTTTTGTAATAAACAGCATTTTAGTAGACTTGTTGAGTGTCTTTGCAGATAAGACTTGTCTTTCCACTTCTACCCTGGGTGTTGAGTATCGTTTTATAACAATCGTCATGACATAAAATAAGCGCTAACTCGAATCTGCTGTTAAATAAGACTTCTTTGAAATAAATGAGGGCGATCTGTCAAGATGTGCAAGGAAGGCAGCATATGCTTTTACAACTGAACTGTATTAAATACAGTGGTCATCTGAGCTCTTCCAAGAGCTGTGGGACCGGTAAAGGTCTTGCTGAAGAGGATGTGGTAGGTCATACAGGAGTGGTGGGTTTCTTTTCCTCACAAGGCAGTGAATTTACCAATGCTTTTCTGTGGGCAAGGAGTCTCGGGAGAACCACACTCAAACATGTTCAGTACTTGCAAAAGAGTGAGAATTAGAGGTGAACTTGTGATGGCTGTGGAGTATTGAACATCAGGAGGCAGTGCCAGTGTGCACCACTTGTGTGAGATGACATTGCTGGTGAATTGACTAAGGGGCGTTCCTGCTTTCCCTTTGACTCAGAAATGAGTGATAATAAGAATTAGCTTTTTTTTTGTTGTTGTTGTGCGGTGTCTGTTCTTATAGCTTTTCCTAGTGGATTTTTATTTTGTGATTTGTTTTTGTAGTGTACTGACACTAATACTGTAGTATCCAAAATGTGCTTTCTGTTTAAATGGTTTTAGTTTAGAGGACATATTTTATTTGATTTAATGTTAACTAGTGTTGCAGTAACTCTGGCAGAAGGTGGAGGAGGGTGGTGGTGTGTGCCTTTTAAATTAGGCAGAGCTACAGCAGGATGTTCACTAGGGAGAGATGGGGAAAACAACTGTCCTCCTTGCTGACAGAATGCAGTTAACGTGAAAGCAGATAATAAATTGGACTGTAAATTGGTCACAGAGGCTGATTTTTAATACAACTCTGCAGCTAACTGCAGTGGTTACCTTCTGTGGAAAAAAGGGATCAACAGTGTAACTTTTAAATCAGAGTAATACAAGGTTCTTAGTGTGATAATAAAAACTCGATGCCTTTCCACAGTAATGTTTTCTATGCTAGAAAAGCAAGATATAAAATAAATGCAACGTTCTTTCTACTTCTGGTTGGTTGTAATGCTGACAAACTTGAGAAAGTCTAGTTGAATCAGTGGAAATTGATTAAAACATAAAGGGCCAAACTTTTTTGCTCCTACCTTCTGGCTAAATCTTCCCTTGATGTCTTTTTGTTTACAAATAAATTTCACGTGTTTTAAAGACTGAGAACTGTTTCCTGCTTAAATTATCACTTGAAAATTGATTTCTACTTCTGGGCAATATATGAACTCGAGCCTCTTGAGATTTGGCTTGTGTCAGAATTAATTTTAAAAGGTGATAATAGAAATCAATTAAGCAATCTTCCCTTCTCCTCAGTTCTTTGCTAATGATGTAGACGTCTAACGATGTGAGCCTGTGTTAAGCTTTTGGCCAATATGTGTGTGCAGAAGTGTTTGGACCAACTGAACCATGAGTATGATGCAAATGAATTGAATTGATGACACAAAAATTAAGAGCTTACTAGAATAAAGAATCTATTATAACATTGTTTAGTAACAAATCTTTTGAAAGTTAATGTATATTGTGTTTTCACTCCCCCTTCTAGTTGAGCAATTTTAGGTGGCAAAGGTCCAAGTTTAAATTTGCTGGGTTTTTTTGTTCAGGCTTCCCTTTTTCCAACTACTTTCTGCCAAGGCTAGTTCTGAATTTTCAGACTGTTGGCAAACAGCATAGTCTTGCGTCGTTTTATGCGTTCAGAATAATTCTGGGTTGGATATGTTATTGCTTCAGTAGGGGAATTATCGTAACTAATTCTTCATTTTTTGTGATTTGTTCTGTTCTGATTACCAAAGAAGAACTGATGGGTCTAGCTCCGAAAGTTGCATCTACTTATCCAGCAAATGGTACATGGGTGAGGAATCAGTGCTTCATAATGGCTTATATTTGAAATCAAATGAAAAGCAAGTAGTGTGATTTTGGGGATATGCTGGTATCTTTGTGGGTTACTGAAGTCCCCTCAAGGTGAGAGCGAAGGATGCCACAGTCTGACAGCAATAGTGTAACTGGAGCTGCTGATACCTTCTTTGGGTCTTGCAAACTGTGATCTCAGGCCCACCTTTGTAATCTCATTTTACTCCTCTCTTGTTTTGTAGGTGAAAATACTAAAGATGATCTGCAAGGGAAGAAAAGTCTGAGCGAGAAAGTTTCTCTCTATAGAGGTGACATAACACTGCTTGAGGTTGATGCCATCGTTAATGCTGGTAGGTGGTTAAATGCTTTACATTACATCTTGAAAATCCTGTATAGGACCACGTCACAAGCTTGAACTTTGAAAAGCTGCATAAAATTCATATATCCTATGGAAAACTGTTGGAAACTACTCCCCCTCCCTCCTATTTTGGTGTATTGCATCTGTTCATTCTGTGTGCCTTTACTGTGATAAGGATTATTGTGAAACAATAGCAAGGTCACGAAGAAAGTAGTGATCTCTTATCCATCTTTTGATTTAACTTGAATAGCTGAGACTTCACACTTTAATATTGTAGAAGGCTGAATTATGATACTAAGCTACTGCAGTACATTCCAGTCTGTGTTTAAAAATAAAGCCATTTATAGACTAGGTAATGTGAAACCCTTAACAATAAGGTGATCGGAAAACTGAATTTCTGTTCTGTGGCTTGAATATTTGCTTTCTTGTAGGGAGACTGTACCCTTCAAATATTTGCATCTGACCTACATAGCTCTAAATATAATCAGAGTACTTTGCATTGGAAGAGGCTTTTAAAGGTCATCTAGTCCAACCCCCCCCTGCTCTAAGCAGGGACATCTTCAACTCAGTTGGGTTCCTCAGAGCCCCATTCAGCCTGACCTTGACTGTTTCCAGGGCTGGGTTTAGTTTTAGTGACTTGTGTCGCCACGTGTGCACCTGAGATGAAGAACTGAGTAGCACTTTCCTGTAACAAAAGAGGAAGAGGAAATGCCTATGCAGCAATGAATTACTTTGTGTGCTGAGTTATAATGAACTAATGTGGCTGATTGGCAAAGGCTGCGGGAAGGCTTCCCTGCTACATACACACCCGAGCCAAATCTTGCCTTCATTATGTCTTGATGCTGGGTATTTCCCCCCACTAGCATTTGGCTGGCATTGTTTTTAATTCTAGGAGTATTGATTTATTTACAAGAATTATTTTTTTTTATTGGAAGGGAACATATTGCTGTGTCTAATCTATGACGGAATAGCGTGTGGAGATTCCCAATGCTGTGTTGGCCAAAACTGATGCTGGCTTACCACACTAAAAAAATCTGTGTGGAGGTAGTGGCTGATGTCTGTACAAAGTACAGAAATGTTTGCTCATACAGCATGGAAGTTAATAAAGGGACCTTTTTGGATTGCTTATTGTTTCTCTCTGCCTACCTTACCACTTTACAGTGGAGACATGCTACTGGGTTTTGTGGAGTACAGGTGAAATTCTTAGTTATCTGAAACTCTATTTTTGCATTCTGAGTAATGAGGGTGACATTTCCATGCAAAAGGTTTTAGTTAATCTTCTGGTTTACTGATGCACAGAAACCTTTTCAAATGACAAACAGTACAGTAGCATCAACATAGTAATACGATCCTCTTCTCACTGTGTGGGCAAAGCCTCTGAAGCTTTAATCTTTTAGTTTTTTTTTCCCCTGATTCTTTCAAGATAACATTTCCAGAGGTGCTGTCACTGACTTCCTTACTTTATTACTCTACAGTAAGTCAATATTAGCACACTTCTCTCAATTTATATTTAGATTCTCTTTATTCACAGGTTTCCCTTGAGTTACAGGCTGGAACTGATTGCAGATTAACTTCAGAAGGGGAATACTTTGCTTTTCTTGATTTTCTTGATTCTTGCTTTCTTTTGAAATGTCCAAAACCTGTTATCGCAGATTGCTGATGACATCATTGACCCATAAACTTGGCTGTAATCTTGGTAAAGGAATGCATCTATCTCAGTAGAAATAAAAAATAGAACCCAATTAAAATCAACAGATATTAGTACATCATTTTGGGGAAAGGATTGAAGATCACTCAAAACAATACAATAAAATTGAGGTTGAAAGACCTAGAGAGGGACACAAAACTCTGGAATTCCACTGGTGAGGAGAAAGAAGTTGTTTCTACTGATGTCTTCTGTAAGCAGGTTAAGGAAGAGTTGGATTTGGGCTTAATGAGAGATTGAGGTTACAAGTTGGCAAAATAACATGATGGAAGGGACAGGAGTACTCCACAGTATCAGACTGGTATGTAGCAGCAGCCTTAGGTCAGGACGTTTATATGGGTTGTTTTTTGTGATTGTTCTACTCCTTTTCCTTTGTAATCTTTTGTAGTTTCTAAAGTGCATAATATATTAACTCTTATGAATTTTTAATATACTTAGATTGAAATGCTAACGTACAGGTACCTTGAAAAATCAAATATTCTCTATATGTCAATGCAGTAATTAAAATTTAAGTGTAAGCCTTCGATTGTTCATGGTTTCAGTGTTACTTTTTTCCTTTTGAAGTTAAACCTTTTAAAGTTATTGTAGAGGATAGCTGGAAAGCTAAACCAGGAGGATGTTGTGGTTCAAGTTCTATGTATTATTTATGCAGAAAATCCAGTTGCTGCACTAATATTTTTTTTTCCACTTCAAATCAAAAAAGTTTCATTGAAATTGTCTCTTTCTTGGATGGTATCTAAAAACATGTTTCTGCACTCTGTGAAGCTTTTGTAAAGAATTCCGTTATTTTTCCTTCTGCAGATAAAATTATCCAGGTCTCAAAGAAATAAAGCAAAAAGTTTCTCCTTTTGAAAGCTCAGTCTTGCAGATGTTCTTATGGCATAACTAATGCAATCACCACAGTTCCATTTTCTATCCATAAGTTGAATAAAATGCAGCCTGTTGAGCACTGAGTAGGAGACAGACTTTTTATGAGTACATCTGTGCAAGTTCTTTCCATATGTTAAAGCTTTTGGCTACCCTGAATGATAACGATTGACGACCTCACTAACCCAGGGTATGCAACTGGCCAGGGGAAGGAGGGAAAAGACTCTATTGAACCTTGTTCTCTGAATTTAGAAATTCCATTAAGCTACCTCCTGTAATAAATAGTTTAACATACAGCAGATCATATACAAATTAAAGCAGCAGAAAAAAACCTTATAGTTTGAATTTTAATTTACATTGACTTATGCAAACAACAAAATATGCCTTCAGTAAAGGAAATAGTATGGCAGATAGTATGGCCTGGAGGAGAGGGGTGTTGGTTGACAGTGACTGAACATGAGCCAGCAGTGTGCCCAGGTGGCCAAGAAGGCCAATGGCATCTTGGCTTGTATCAGAAA
>WAAB01001186.1:94713-104903 GCA_013389865.1 Piaya cayana
GCTGCCCAGGGAGGTGGTTGATTCACCTTCCCTGGAGGTGTTTAAGGCATGGGTGGATGAGGTGCTAAGGGACATGGTTTAGTGTTTGATAGGAATGGTAGGACTCAATGATCCGGTGGGTCTCTTCCAACCTGTTTATTCTATGATTCTAAATTCTGGGGCCATGTAAGGGTGCCAGGCAATTCAAATTGTCTCTAGATTTGTATGCAAACGTATTGGCAAAAAAATGTGTATTGTCTGGTACCTACCTCTAAAGGGTGAGACACAAATGCGTAAAACAGAGGGGTGAGAATATGTGCAGTAACTTGCCCATAGCACTGACTGTGGTGCCCTCCTTTGAGTATCCAGATAACAGCATGACTGCAGTATGGCCAGGTTTATTTCTGAGCTACGCTATAGAAACACTTCTCTTAAATTTAGCATCTTACCTTATGCTCTGAATTCTGTTTCCCCTTCAACTTTATTGAATATAAATGAGATGGTTAAACTGAGCACTGAAATTCTTTTGTTAGGCCAACAAAGATGTTAATGGTGATCCTGGATCGCTAAATGCTGAGATATCACCGATGAGCACTGCTACAAAAGGGTCTCCTGTTCTTCTAGACTTTAAGAGACAATGTGAATGTTATTTCCAAAAAAGTTTTGGATTTTATGCTAAAAGAACACAACTATAAATATGGTAGAAGTAAAAGTTTGTGTCTTTACTCGATCTATGTCAATTATCTATGCTTGTAAATGTGTTATCTTTCCAGATTGGTTCCCCTGAAACTTTGTTGCTCCTAATTGCAATGCAGGCAGGTATTAATTTAACCTGATGTTTTCCCTAAAGTATCCTGTTACATTAATTTTGTCATCTGCCCTTCCCTCCTCCTGTCCCTCCCTCATTTTTTAAGAATAATGGTAAATATGTACAAAAATCTTATTTTTTATCTTATATCCTTTTCTGCTCTTTCGGTATCGTGCTCTAAGAATGCAAATAGGCTCTCCCAAAAGCATGTACTTACTGTGTAAATTCATGATAACTGGCCTTTTTAACAAATGAAATATTTCTGGGTGTCACTTCATCGTTATGTCAAAAGTGTTTCAAGCACCTGGAAGCCAAAATTATCTGATTTCCAAATAACTTGTGGGAACTGAGCTCGGTGGGTATTTAGGGAAGAGGAGAGAGAGGTACTTAGTCTTTCTGTCCCTTCCCTTTCCTCTCAGCTCTTTTAAGACACGTTTTGTTCATACTGCAGGCGTTTCCTGAGAGAAGGCATTTCTGTGGATTAAATTGGAATAGTAGAGCCCAAAAATGTCTAATACCTCCCCTGCTGCCTCTCCAGCACTCTCTGCCTTAATGTTTTTGAGCTACTTTCTCCAAGGTATGATATGGATTTAGCAAACTACTCTTTCTGCTGGCAGTTAATTTAGCAGCATTCCAAAATAAATGATCTATGTCCGGAGTTGTGACTGAAAAATTGTTCCCCTCCAAGTGTGCTTTCCTGCTGCCTTTGAAGTCTGGATGGTGTGGCATGATGGTCTCATGGCTTAGGTGGTTCTGATGTAGTAATACTGGTTCTGAGTGAAGTATTCAGGGCCTATTGGAAAAACAGAAAGAAGTCTAAAAGTGAGCAGAATAAGCTCCATGACTGGTGGACTCATCCTTTAAGTATGGTGTTTTTATAGAGCAGCCAATCCCAAATAAAGAAATAAGCAGTAAGGCTTGAAAAACTGTGCAATGTTTATAGTGTCACCTAAATAGGAAATACTAAATTTCTGCTGTATTTTTAATAAATATGTTGCCATTTATATTGGTATTTTTATCACATTGCAAGTAACTTTTAAATCTGAGGTAGAGAAGTTGGAGTGAGTGTGATACCAATGTCTGTGTACCTGCTACACCTTAAGCAGTAGTTCATAGTCACTGACCTCAGGTATTCATTCACTCCCTGACTGTTAGTCTTGCTGGCCCAGTTCTGTGATAAGAAAGCGTGTACTAATGTGCCTATGTGAGTTTTAACTAGGAGCAAGATCGAGGGGAAACTTGGGCAGGGGGAGAAAAGCGTTACCCGTATTTTTATTTGACTCGAGGGGAAGAAGATGTCTTGCAGAGCACTACAAGAAACGTTACTTCATCTAAGCTTTGAAACATGTTCTTGGATATCTGTACAAAAGTATGGTGCTGAGAACAGAAGCCTTTAATCTACAGGGAAAAAAAAGGAAGGTAAGGAGTTGGATTCAAGTAGGTATTTCTAGTAATGTCTGTAGTGTTGCTTCTAAATTAGCAATTAGATGGTTGCTACTGTTAGAGCTACTGGGTGGCTGCCTTTAAACTGTACCTGAGTGCTGGAATCATCTCTAATCCTTTCAGATTTGGGGAGGGACTATCACTTTTTAAAGGGAATATTTTTTCCACATGAGAAAACAAATGGCAAGTAAAATCTTATTCTGACAAATAGTAAAAGAAGTTAGTGAAGAAAATAAGTGAGCAACTTTGTCTGTTTTTTACTAACCTCTGGTGCTGGAATTTAGTTACTGAACCTCACACTGTTCAAGAAGAGGTTTCCTCTACAGGAAACCATCTGCATATCTGCAGTGAATCATTTCAGCTGGGAATGCTGGCTTAGCAGACACGCTGCACGGGTTTCTTAGCTTCGTTGGCACATTGTGCAGGGCCAGCTGAGTGAAGGCTCGCAGAGGGGAGGGTCTCTCGGTTGCTTGAAGAGCCAATAGTGTTTTCAGGGTGTGAATTACATCTGAGTGTCTTTAATATAAATTTGTAAGAGTTTGAGACACTTGCCATGCTCTGCCTCCCTGTCTCAGTACTGGAAGTGTGTGGAATTGGAAAATGTTTGGTTTTGAATAAATGTTTGTGTTTGCTTTGCTTGTTGCAGGACTGGTTTTGACTGAAGCCTCTGCATGACTTGACTTAGGGGATGAGATAGCAATTTTCCAATTAAGTCTCAACTTTCCCTTTTTCTTTCAGGCTTTACACTTCACAACTGTATTTAAGTATTTTAGTTTTCTTAACTGGAGGTAGCAACAGATTTTCTTTTTGTTTTTTTTTTTTTTTTCTGGGCCTGACCTTGAAGTATAATATGATTGTTTAATTTTATGAGGCATCCCATTTTTCTCAAGTCTGAAATTACACATCAAGGTAGAAGTACTATGTATTGGAAGTGGGAACTGAATATATTATCAGTGAATTATGCTTAAACGAGTGTGTAAGTATAGGTAGTGGCTGAACTATGCCTTTCCACATAAACAGCTTGTTAATGTGCAATCAGTCACTGCAGTTCCCTTGAACTTGCTGCTTAATGAACAGGTGGGGAAAAAGGATGGATTCTAATCTGGAACAGATCTGACATCAGGCAATTTCACTGATTGCTAATCCATTTCACTTGGCAACTTAATTTATCACACAAAATTTTCATCTTGTAGCTTCTGAAGTAGAAATGACTTCTAAAGTGGCCAGTCTGAATATTATGAATATTATTTGAGTCAGTTACTGGGTCTGAACTAGTATTATGTATGTATTTACTCTCACCCTGTTTTTATTTGACAGTGACCATAATTCTTTTTCTGGAGCTTATTTGAAATTATTCTTCTGCTCTTTATTCGCTATAAAAATAAGTTCCCTAACTCAAATAGTCCTACTGTTGAAAGTGGAATCAACAAAACATAAAATCTGCCCTTAATTTGCTTATAGGATTTTTGCATGTATTGACATGGATTGAGGAGTTGAGATGGGAGAGTGTAGTTTTTTTCCTAGCTGAACTGAACACGAATGATTGCTTATGCTGAGAGCTTTGTAGTGAGTTTGATGTTCAGTAGCATGTTTTAAATGTTTTATCTCCATTGTGCAGGTAGGGAAACTGAAAGCTTGTATTGATATCTCTTGCATAGAGTCATCTGGCATCTGCCTATCTAACTTACAGTGTTGTAATTTCCTCTAGGAATAGAACCAATAATGTTAACAAATTGTTGTTAATTTGGCTTTCATCTTTAGTATGAGCAGACTGTGGTGTTAATCAAAGGTTTCTCAAGTTAATTTACAGTTGGTGCAATTACAGTTGTGTGTGAAGCCCCAGACTAATTTGTACGTAGTCCCCACTTATTCATCAGCAGAGTCAATGTTAATAGTTGTGGGAATCAGTCATTATCAATCATGACATCTGTGAGTGAGTTTATTATGGCTTTCTGTGGAAAAGACTCTAAGAGTGTCTAGTGAGTAGTAGACATGGTTAAACTTGCCCTCTGCATTTGGTGTAATCTGTTTTCAGTGTACTTCTTCCCTTTAGTATGGTACTCATTTGGATGAAAAGTAAAAATCTGTGTAAAGTGATAGTGATCGAGAGAATGAAACCAAAGAAAAGTACAGCTAGATGTGTAGTTTCATTTTGCTTGATGACTTTAGCTGCCATCTCAGTCAAACACCGTTTGCTCTAAGAATGCAGCAAAGGCTTAAGATTGAGGAGACTAACTCATATTTATACTACAGCAAGGTTGGTCACAATATACTTTGCAAATATCCTGTGTATGATTATTATAACTCAGAACTAAAAAAGAAAGGATTGGCAGTGCTGCAAACATATGGCCAGAGTGAACCTTTTTACTTATTCTGCGATGCTTTGGAAAGGAGAAATTAATTGTGGTAAAATGTTTTCAGCATGACACTATATTGCTCCAGTGTGCTTACAGTTATGTTGCTTCGCTAGCAGAGAGAGCTTCTAGGTGAATTTGTGCCTCAGACGTGGGCCTGGGCCTGCTGAATCACGTATTGTGCCTGTGAGCTGAGAGTCTTGGGTGATGGAATGAAGACCTAACCCCTGCATACCTACAAGGAAGTCTTTGCTGATAAGTTGTTGTATTGCCAGGTACTGCAAACAAACGGGTACTTCATGTTAGCAAACAGTGAGGTGTAGGCATTCAGTGACCTACTGAGAAGATATAGAAAAAAGCAGTAGAGAAAAAAAAAACATTTTCCATCGGAGCAGTGCACTTAGAAGGCTCCTTAAACCACCGATTGTGGGCTGGGGCACCAGGCGCACAGCAAGCTGAGGTTCAGAGCAGTGCTGTTTGACTTGCCATGTTATTCCACGCTGGCATAGAGGTCTGAAGGAGATGAGGGTGTGAGATATTCAAGTATCTAGTATGTAAATACCTAAAACATGTTGCCCAAGGAATCTGTGGATGCTCCATCATGGCAAGTATTCAAGGCCATGTTGGATGGGACTTTGAGCAACCTGATGTAGTGAAAGATGGCCCTGTTCATGGCAGGGGGGTTTAACTAAATTATCTTTGAAAGTCCCTTCCACTCCAAACCATTCCATGTTTCTGTGAAATACCCTGGCACATAGTTAGATGGTCAAGTGTCTGCTCTGACTGGATCTGGCATAGTCTTTTAGTCCCCTGAGAATCTAACATAAAATGGGCAAGATAGACGTTTTAGTAGCCTAATCTAACCTGATGGTCTATGGTATGTGGACTCATTTAACAATCTTGTTTTCATCAATGTTGATGCTTTCAGGTCACTGTCTGCTTTACCTAGAACAATATGTTTACCTTATTTCTTTGCGCATCCATTTAATGTCTCTGGTCATTTCTATGCTCTCTAGGGCAATAACTGGTTGTATAAACCATGTGTTGCTGATATTTTTGTTCACACACCCCCCCCCCCCCAAACAAACAAACAAACAAATACTGTTGTCTTAGAAGCTTTATGAATAGAAATAAAACATACCAAGTAAATTTGGTGCTTTCTGGAGCAGGGAAATAATGGGTGGGAGTAGAAGACACTACTTGTATCATTTGTGACTTGTCAGTTTTAGCACAAGGGCTACAATACAATGAGTTACTTCTTTCATTTGATCTCTTCGCTTCTCAGCTTTGTGCTTAGTGTATTTTATCTCCCTAAAACCAGACACTGACAGTACTGCAATGAGGATAGTTAGAGCTGTTTGGGCTCTGCTGGAGATCCATGTTACAAGCAGTGTTCAGTAATTAAGAGGATTAGTAATGGGCTGTGAAATGTTAGGTCTTTTGCTGTATCTTCTCTTTCAGCTTTTCTGTCCTCTGACATTGCTTCATTTTGTCTGTAGTGGTTTGAGGGGGTGGTAACTTAAAATCCTTGTTCTTGTTAGTAGGACTGCTTTCCTAACAATCAGACTAATGCGGTTGATGAGCCTTCATGCTGTGGTTACCCTGGACCTCATTTGTGTCTGCCCTTTCTAGAGAAAACCAGCAACATACAGTCAAAACACCTGCAAAGCTGGAGTTCTTGTCATTTAACTTCTTGCAGTTACAGGATGCCATGAATGCTTTGTGACAGCAGATGGCAATAGAGCCACTGTAATTATGAATCCATTTCTTGCCTGTAAACCTAAATTTTCTTGGACGTAAAATCAGTAATGACTTAAGCAGAGGAAACAAAACACATGTGTTCGAGGGCTGCTTGTTGGATAGGCCATCGATACGGTTCATGCTTATTAAATGTCTACTCCATTTCATTACTTGTGTTTAGTGTGTGTTTGAAATAGAACAGGAGACAGACGTGGTTTGGATGAACTGTAAGCATCTGTTTTACTTCATTGGAGAATATATTTAGGAAGGACCTTGCTTTCAGCCTGTCTTATGCTACATTTGACATGTTGTCTTGAATGCACTGATGGAACAGTGCGGTATAAGAAATAACTCAAGGCCTTCTTGAACAATTATGCTTCATTTCATAACATTAAGTCAGGACTTGTGGGGGATTATCCAAAAGATTGTGTTTTATTTAAGCCAATAGTTAGTTGCAACAGTATGTTATCAGTCAAGACAGACATGCAACATGGTGCTTTTTCAGGCTTCCTTATTTTTTAAAAAAACTGTCAAGCTTCTGAAAAGCACCAAGACGCAAGAAGAGACTTCTTTAGTCTCTTCTCTCTGCAGTACCTACAAAACATGGCAGTGGCCAGTCATCCAGATGGGCTGAGATTTTTCATGAATGTTAATATTGCCCCCTCATACTTCTCTGTCTGGGGGTATGTTTGCTCCTTTATGTTGTAACTATAAACATGTTGGAATGAACTAGGTTGTTCTGGGTTTGTACAGATATTGGCTCAACATGACCTCAGTCAGTTTAAGTAATACAGTAAGGCTAGCATGGGAATTAGTATTTCAGTGCAAAATATAATCCTATTCAAGTATTGAGCAGGGGAAGGTCGCTTTATTAGGAGCAAGTAAACTTTAGCTTCATCCCATTTAAGTTGCTAGATGCAGAAAGTGGGATACCTTCTCAGCAAAATGATAAGGAGAGTTGATGTTAAAAAATACCGTTCCGTAGCAGTCTGGCTAACGCTGTCTGTCTCATTTTCCTTTTCCTTTGGCAGGAGTCATTGCTTTTGCTTAATTCTCTTAGCTGCTGAGTAGAAGATTGGTTCTGTGTCTTCTACCCTTTGTTATGATTTCAGATTTGCCTAGTGTTTTGCCAATTGTTGCAGATTCTGGAGAAGATTTTCAGAAATGTTAGTCACTTCAAATACAATTTCAATTACTTGTTATATAAATAATTATAGACTGTGAGATGCAGTTTAGGTTTTGTTTTGACCTACGTGACCATTAGGAACAGTCTTTTCTGACAAAAGGAAAATGTTTCTGTTGTAAAACCAGAAGCTGCTTCTTTAGCAATCCAGAATGTCTATCGCTTAGAAGTTAGTATGAAGAGTATGACTTGCTGTAATATCAGGACTCCAACTCTTGTGTGACCTGCTGTCCCAGTCATAAAAATTAGTAATGGCAGCTAAATATACATCAAAGCACAGTGGAGGCTTGTGAAAGCAGGATTTGCTTGTTAATCCATGCACAATGGCAAGTGCTGATTGCGTCATGTGCAAATAATAGACACTTGTGTGTTTACGTGCAATTGTTCAGGGTTGATTCTGAAACGTGCTGTGTTGTTTGGATATACGTGGGAATTGTTGTAATTATAGTATTGAAGATACTGCAGAGCCTTACGTTTTCCTCAGAGCGATGTGGCTATCAGCTACTGATGCCGATGTACATCTGACTGCTGGAATTTGCACTCGGAGGTGACAAGAATGTTGAAACATGACTTTAATTTCTCCTACCTGGACTGTCATTTATACTACTTGTTGAAATGGGCAAAAGATGACATGGGTGGCACTGTTCCTTCCTCTTGTGGAGTACCCTGTTCCAAATACTGGTCCCTTGGCTGCAGAGTCGCTGTGTGGAGCTTTGCTCCTTCTCCCATGAGCTGTGCTGGAGGGGAAGCAGATTTGTAAAAAAGATTACATAACTCTTGTAGGAGCTGTATTGTAATGGCCCTTCTTCTGAGGTGGTTTCAGTAGCGATGCCTTGAAGCTTAGGACTTTTATTGCCTATTGTGTTTGAGTAGTTGAAATTTGTGGAAAAACATGGGTTCAGGAAACATTTTAGGGTTACTGCTTTGTCTCTCTTTTGTCACTTGCATGTCTGTGCTACAGCGATTTTAATCTGGTGTACAACATCAATCACTTAAGTATGTCTCTGTAGCGCCTCCATTTTATGCTTTTAAAGTTGGTTTCTGTAGAGTAATAAATAGAAATAGTCAATATCTGGTACGCCTAGTTGTAAGCTGTCTCAAAAAGATGGTTCTGTCAACTATATTTGATTCGTATTTAGAATGTTCTTCATTGCAAATCCACGTTAGAAGTGCTTTAAAAGTGTGAACCATATTGCATTTTCAAGGGAAATGTATTCTTGTGTCATGTGAAGTTACTTTTTATTCAAGAAAGAGATGGTATTGCTTTCAAATCTATCAAGCCAGATTATAGAGCAATGTAAGTCTTCCAGTGACTTGATATGCTAGATAATATTAACTGGCAACCCATTCCTTTTACAGTTCTAGGAGTTTGTGGTGTATAGCCTGTTTCATAGAAACTCTGGGTTTCCATTCTCTTGGTTTCAGTCCACTTCGAAGTGATTATGTTGAGCACTGTGGTCCAGGTCACTGCTTGATGAGTTCTGAATTTTTCCAAATCTGAGTCCTGATATTACTCTTTCTGAAATTAAATGTTAGGACGTCCAGCACAATCTGTCAGTGAAAAAATGTGGATTTTAACTGCAGAGTTGGAAAAAGTAACAGAAATACAGAATTTATGCACGACTTCTTATTTCTGAGGTTCTGTGACAGTTTTCATTTTAGGTTGGCCATTACCTTAAAATACAAACAACTGAAGATAACCTGGGGGAAGGGTAGACCTAGGACAAATACAGCAGTTATTAGTTTTGCTTTGATTCCTTGGATGAAGGAGTTCTCTCTCAATGCTGGAAGCCAGATGATTTTTGCCTTGTGTCACAGCAGAGCTTTGCCTAACAGCAGTTCTGAGTTTGGCCCAGACCCAGCTAATTATAGTTCTGGTTTGTTTGGGTTTTTTCTACTACTAGATGACAAAATCCAGTGTTTCAGAAAGCTGAGCAATCATTATTAGGGCTGTTTTGCTATAAAATGATTTCTCTACCTTGCACCTCCTTTCTGACAAAATTCTACCTTCTTATGGGGCCCAAACTTGGTGTTCTGGTAGGGCTTGGAAGCCTTTTTAGGCTAGGAGATTACGGCTTCAGAGGCTGTGACTCTAGTTCAGACTAGTCCCCAACACTAGTAAGAGATAGGATTAAAATAAAGTCTGTTTCTGGAATTCAGAGTGAAACCCCAGACAGACAGCACAAGGGATTTTTTAAGTGGGAATATTTTTCTCTACACTGTTTTGACAGCAGTATACAGTAATCATAGAATCACCAGGTTGGAAGAGACCCACCAGATCATTGAGTCCAACCATTCCCATCAAACACTAAACCATGTCCCTCAGGACCCTGGTCCAGCCTGTTCAGATCCCTTTGCAGAGTCTCCCTACCTTCCAGAAGATCGACACTTCCACCCAGCTTAGTGTCGTCTGCAAACTTACTAAGGGTGCACTCAATGCCTTCATCCAGGTCATAGATAAAGACATTGAACAGGACTGGACCCAGCACTGAGCCCTGGGGAACCCCACTTGTCACTGGCCTCCAGCTGGATTTAACACCATTTACCACCACTCTCTGGGCCCGGCCATCCAACCAGTTTTCCACCCAGGAGAGTGTGCGCCTGTCCAGGCCAGAGGCTGACAGTTTCCGAAGCAGAATGCTGTGAGAAACTGTGTTGAAGGCTTTGCTGAAGTCCAGGAAGA